>VXBZ01012241.1:310357-402791 GCA_013399135.1 Heliornis fulica
TATTGGGACTAAATCCTCTTTTAAAGCAGGAGTTTAAGATGCAGGCCAGGAAATGGCATAGAAAGGGAGTGGAGAGGATCATCACTGTTAGCAGCCCTACAAACAAACTTGTGGTTTATCACAGCTCTCTAAATATTAGAAATACTAATTTTTAGAACAATTGAAATTTAATTTAATTAAATGAAATTTAAAATAATTAGATTTCTATTAGAAATGGGAGTGCAAGGTGGGAGGGTGGTGGTGTATGTGACAGCATGTTATTTACAGGACATGAAAGCAGAAAAGGTTGCTGCAGAACAAGCTCTAGCCTTTATGCGGATCATTAACCCTATAGCGCATATGTCTTGAAGACAGCAACTGTTGCCTTTTTTTTTTATTTTTTTTTTGTTCTTATACAAGGGAGGGAGAAGTCCCAATGCAACATCTTTTGCTGTGATGTGCTTTGCTAGGGAAGACTTGTTGCAGCTCCATGGCTTCCTAGCGCCGGATGGACTGGGGACTGGAATGAGACCGTTGTAACAGTAATGTCTTCCACTAGACTATATAAGGGAATGAGCTTGAGAACAGGGTCAGGAAACATGTTGTTTCCATGTTTCTACTAGAAATCACTGGGAAATATGAGACTGACTGAAAATATTTTCTGTTCAGCTATTCATTTTAAATCACAATTCCTATGAAGTACAGTCACACAAGTACTCATCAGACTAAATGGATTTCAAGTTTCACTTTAATCTCATTTAAACCACCAATTCTTTACATCAATTGAATAATTGGTCAAAATTTTGTTACTCAAAGGAATAAATAAGAAACACAAAGCACTTACTCTTTGTGATAACAACTTCTAATCAAAATATCATTTGTCAGATCCTGAAGAAATCGAAGACACTCGCCTTCTCTACACAAATACACAAGCTGTCAGCATCTTTCTTTAACACATGATGAATACAAATAAGGTTTACAATACCGTCCAAAGAGGTAGCAGTTTTAGAGTAATTAAACTAACTCAAATGAAGACTTGTGCCAACATATTCAAAAGTGATTAATCTATTTATTAGTCTTCATTTTTTACCATCCAGGTTTATACTTTTTTAAAAGACTGATTTTCACAGCTCTGTTGGTCAGCTCCCTAATTACTTAAATCCAATATTTTAATCTATTAGCATCATTAATCAAGAATATCCACCCTTTTTGTGAATAATCAATTAAAACAATAATTCCAATCCACAAAGTCTAGGTATCAGAAGATAAATTATTATTTACTTATTCTTAACAGATTCAGTTTACATAAAGTAAGGGGTGGCTGGGAGCATGACTCAGAAAATCTCTTCCAACTTTCTGATCCCACAATTCCCAAACAAGGAGTTGAATCCTGTATCCCTAAGAGAGTCCCTTCTACTTGGCATGTATACATTGGTCATTAAATCTTCTACCATGTTCTCAATTTTTCACATCAATTTAATATATTATCCTACTTAAATATTTTGATCTAAAACTTAGAAACAGTTAAAAGGGATAAACAAATATTTAACTTACTCTTCTTCAAGTTGTAATCCCAGAGAAAGTGGTATTTCAGAATCGGGAATCCATAATTCATGGTTCTGCCACAGACAATTAAAGAGAAGTAGACTTTGTTTTCCTCGTATTAACTTTTTATGTTTTCATTCAGAGCATAAGGGGGAAATGATCTGATCCCATAACATATCAGAATCACAACAACATCATACTGAAGTGACAGGCCAGCTCATGTGAAATAAATGTCTTGAGTGTCAATCACTCAAATAAAGAAAAAAGTAGTATTATTGGGTAGGTTTGTGTTAGCAGAAAAGGGAGCAAGCTTGTAGAACCTGAGATTCAATTGCTGAAAGGAAACCTGAATTTCTGACAAATTAGAAAATATTTTCAGACCCCATTCAAATAAGACAGTTTTTTTCTTTACAATGATGTGCAAAATACATTTGTGTCTTTGAAAGAAGACCTAGAAAACCAGATTGATACTGAAATGATCTTTTGCTGCAGATTATGAAATGAGAATAGGAGCTTCTCTTGGTAATATAAAATAAGGCTTTGGTGGTTGGAACAAGGAATGGAAAAGTCTCTGCTAGTGCAGGGCTAGAACAAATCATGCCTGTGGTGCCTTGGCTGAGCTGTACAGAAATCTAACACTGATTCTGTAAAGGCACGAGCAGGCCAAGGAATCTTACAAAACCTCCCTATCATGCATTCATGGCTTTGGCTACTGGTAAGCATCCTATATTTTTAGGAGCATTAAAATTTATTAAATTAATCCCCCTTCATTTTAAAATATCCAGGTGACTAATGGAGTGCAACTTCCAAAGTCTTGTATGGCAAACTACAGCACTGACCGTAAGCTGAGCAATTAGCACTTTGTCTGGATGTTCCTGCTGTTTTCTGGATGAAGGGCTGGATGAAGTAAACCAATCAAAAGCTGAAATGACCACTCAAAATGTTGAGAGTGCAGCAAGATGTCAGTCAAGTAGGCAGAAGATCAGAAGAACAGATTTGTGTTGGAACATACTGTTTTTTGCATCTCATAATGCCTCATCTCATTTGCATTTCTCAGAGACCAGTGATTTAGTGGCTCCTATTTTATCTAGAGAAGTGTTTTGGGCCCTATCTAGCCACCCATGCTACATATCTCAATTGCAATCCTAGTGACTTCTTTTGAGATGATTTGATTTTATGGTCTTGCTCTTAACATATATTGTCCAAAGCCAGTGATTCTGTTATCCATCTCATTGCCACACAATTAGGATAATTTTGTGTGGGCCCCATTGTTTTTCTAACAAACAATTTTTCTTTCTAATAAACAAGGTACACCAACCTCAGCTGGCTCCTGAGAAAAGTGATCTGAATGTGGTCTCTCATGAGTATCTTCTAGCAACCTGAAAGATTAAAAGCACAATGAAGAAGAGTTATGTTTAAAATGATGTATTTGAAAAGAAAAATACTTTTGGCACGGACATATAAACAAACCAAGTAAGTACCTGGGTAACTCTTTTTTCTTCTCATTATGGATGACTGCTGATTTAAGTGATGGTCTGCCAGGGAAAGAGCCCCTTTTTTGGGGAGGAGGATTATAATACCTGTGTTTTACAAGAAAAGATTGGTGTGATGTCTTTAAGATTTGAGGGGTAAAACTCTGCTTTTTTTTCTGTGAAGTAAATTGAATGTTTGTCAAGAAGATCCCCAGAGTATGTTTTATTGAAAGAGCTTTGTGATGTATTCTTCTTGTTGTGACTGCCTAAATGCATATGAGACTGGTACAGACAGGTCTTCTGATCCACCACTCCTGCAGAGATATGAACAGGAGTCTGAGACACAGCATGCCGAGTACTATTTTGTATAGTCTTTCTTGCAGTAGGAGCTGGCATCAGAATCCCTGAAGTGAGGTTCTGAAAAGATACAGAGTGGAGCTGCTCTCTCTTTGTCCTGGAACAGTTGTTCTGACCAAGTATCAAATATAGGTGACTGTCTTCCAACAGCGAGCACCTTGCCTGTAAATTAAAGAACAAAATAACAGAAACATCATGTAATCAATTCTCTGATGACAAACTGATTCACACAGGAGGAATTTAAAGAGTTTTAAACCAGTTTCTTAAAGTTCCTCCTGTGTGCATCTGTCTCAAGCAGTCTGACTGACTTGCTGGGTGTTGGGAGCCACAGTAAGGTGTAAAGCTACCCTACCACTGTGCTACAGCTAGTTAGCAAGTCCCTTTACTTTCTTTACAAAGTTGAGGTTGCTAATGACAAGAAGTCTTGGGGAGTTACAGAAATTACTTTATGCTTGCCAGGGCCCACAGAGGGAGAAGAGGAGATTTTTTTTTTTTTTTTTTCTTGGATGTTATGCATTCTCATCCATGGAACCAATGTCTGTCTCAAGAGCAATCTCACAGACCTTCCATGCATCTTCTATTCTCTCTCCTTCTGTGCCCTTGCAGGTGTGAGCATGACTCCATCTCATGCAATTGAAGTCAAATAGAACCATTGTTATGCTCAGAAATACTATAGCTGAAGCTGTATGTAACCATCATTAATATAAGGAACGAAAAAAAATGGAAAATGGATTATAGGTTAATCAATTAGGATTACTAGAAGACCCTCATGGAGTTTTGCTTGATTAAGAGATGGCAATCATGAGGGCTTCTTTTTCTTCCATGGAAGAAGACCTGTGGGTATTCATGACACAAAATAGTGTCTAGAAGTTAATATGAAGAAAGGGAAAAAAGGTGGGGTTTGTGACACATGCACAATCCTGTCATCAGTGCAGGATCCCATTTTAGTCATGTACGTGTAGCCATGATGTGGGTCTTTGTAGGCTGTGTAGGGCTAGACACAGTTAGATGAAAGGACAGCTGCCAGTCAGCAAAAACAGGAATCAACTTTTACCTCCGTCTGAGTAGACTTTAAAATGCCACACAGAATAAACCTGCACTTAACTGCATTTAAGTGTTACAGGCACTCCCTGGCTCTTCTGAGTACAGCCAACCATGGGGAAACTGGTCTCTCTCATGTGTCTCAGCACCACCTGTGTGACAGGCCCTGGGCTCTCATTACGTACCTTCTGCTGGCTTGGAGAAATGCTCCTGGACTTGAACAGTGATGCAGGAAGAGCATGTATAAGATTCTTCTTATACTTCTCAAGGGCTTGAAATAGTCTGTCTCTTGTCTGCTGATCCTTGTCTGCACATGTAAACATGGAAACACAACCCTTTTCAGTCTAGTCAGTGGTCAAGTCATAGAGCGTTACTCTTCATCCTTTGTTTTGCCACTGAGGACTGTTCTATGACCTCCTCTAAATACCAAGTAGCAGGCTGAGAAGGCAGTCACTCTACATTTTACAGATGGTGCTTGCTGCCTCCATGCCCTGCACACATCTGAATTTGAAATAAATGCAAGCCTGGATCCCGTTGCATCACTCACACAGCAAGCAATGGCTACAGGAGGGATAAGAGAGTATGACAACATTTTGTTTCCACCCCCTGTGCACTCCTTCCTCTGTCCTAGACAGGAGCTGAGGTAGGTTAAGACATAAGAAAAGCTGAGGTAACCATGTAAGGATTCAAGTCTATGGACTAAGAGTTAGAGTGACCAAAGTCAGGCTGCTGCTGTGGTCTGTGCAGGCTGTAAGGTGCGCTTGCCATAAGGTCAAACTCAGGCTGAGAGGTGCAAGGAGATGCTTCTGCGAGTGTCTTACACGTGAAATGGACACGCACAGACTTAGAGCTTCAAATCTCACTGAAAATAGCAAGTGACAGTAGGAATAAGAATAGCTATTCCCATAATAAGCACTATTGCTATATAACATATTATACATTATTTATATATTATAGTGTATACAAAGTATTATAAAATAATAAGAATACATAGGAATAAGGAGATACGAGTTATCCACGACCACAGGGGCATATTCATGGATAACCATGATTATAATTCATGGATTGCCTCTCACAATCTACCACCTTTTGTCAGAACATTACTTTTAGCAACACAAACAAGAACAATGCACGACCTAAATTTTCAACCTTTTTTACCTGCTGCGCTCCTTCCAAGCATAGCTCTAAGAAAAGGGATATGAATTATGATGTGCAACAACACTTTTCTTTTTGCAGAAGGTGTTTAAAAAATTATAGTTCCAGCAGTTGGAGTTGAAACTAAGGATTCACACACAAAATATCAGTACAGTTGGGTCCAATAAAGCCCTGCAAGCTGCATATGGCTCCTCCAGGTTGCAAACACAGCTCTATCAGAATTTCCTTGGCCTGTGGAGATCTGGCACATGGTGGCACATGCCAGTTCTGCCAGGCAGGACAGCAGAGAGACCTGCTCTGCTCCTATCGCTCTGGGTGCAGCTGCAGAGGCTCCTCAGACAGGTGATTCTAGAGGGCTAGCAAGGCTTCAGGTGAGCTGGTGAAATATGGCTTCTGGCAGTGTCATATTACTCCAAACAATACAGATTTATTCCTGACAAAATACACGACTGGTTCTTCATTGACCCCCTTGCCCCTTACACCGCTATTATGGCAACATACTAGGATTTATGCTCACAATTACCTGGAGGTTTTTTGCTACTGTGAAGTAATTCCTCTACCTCCGAAGTAGTGCAATTGCAGTGCATCTCACTAGTAATGTGACAGAGTAATGCTTGAAACCTGGCAAAGCAGCGTTTACTATAGATGTTCTTTTGAGGTGGGGGATACATCCTCCTGAATTTAGTGCTGCACATTTCTGAATTAGCAGAAGAGTTATGAGTTTTTGCTTAGTCTTAAAGAATATTTTTTTTTCTAAAGCACTCAGATACTGCACTAAACAGCTGGCTGCTCTGAAGTTTGCAATGGTTCTTGTATGTACCACACCACCTCCTGACGGCTCCTCTGGCCTCAAGGCTGTGGCATGGCCATTGAAAAAAAAAAAGGGATTTCACAAATAGCTAAAACCGGATATATAGTCTCCCGAGGCATGTAATCTGGCTTTCCAGTCTTGCATGGACACGAGTTCCTAGCATCATCCTATTAAGAAAAACATGTTGACAATGCTAAATCCTATTTGGATGACTGGGAAGCAGGATTATACAACTCACTGGAACAAATAACAAAATGTACTTGCTCAATCGCATTCATGCAGAGACTAATACCTTCCCCTTTTATCTAGGTTTGTACAGTGCCCAATCACAGTACCCCAACTCCAATTAAAGACTGCATTCTGTCGATACAGGGCAGATGATAAGGCAGCTGGCTGTACTGTCTGCACCATGCCAGCCAGGATACCTGGCAGCATTCATGGCAGTGCAAATGACTTGATGTGAGGCCTTGGGAAAATGACATCTGTGCCTCTCCGCCCTTCCGCGTGTGCTGTCCGTCTGTCTGTGCACAGATGAGGCAGGACAACAACTGCCTACCTGAGCCGTGCCTCAGTCTTCACCAAGCCTTACCGAACACAAGAAAGTAAAATGTTCCAGTTCAAAGAGCCACAGGTTTTAAAGAGACTTTGACTAGTATTTCACCAGTCTTTTTACTACAGACACAGGTGGCACTAAGCCTGTTCAAGCAAGTACTACTGAACTGCATTATAGTTTCATGGTTTGAGTTGTTAGCATAAGGTCCTGGGCCAGGAGGTCTCAGAGCAGCTCTCCTACTGCCCCTCACCTAACAGGTGCCAGGCCTCACCGCACAGGCTGTCGCATTTTGCACGTGCCTCAGCAATGCGAGGTGGACTGAGGGGTCCTGCAGCACATCCCGGTGTGCTGACATGTCTGCAAGGGATTTACTTGCCTCACCACCTCCAAGCCTTGCTATCTCCAGTTTCTCTTTCCTCATCATTTTTTCTCGTTCCTGTTTTTCCCTTCATGACTCCAGGCTGCTGAGTCTTGCCTGGTTCCCAGTGCCCATTGGCTGCCAGCAGTGCTGCAGACAGACTGCTTCCATTCTAAGCCTTTCCCCTCCTTCACTTCTCTTCCTTAAATGACCTCACCCTGCGGTGACCTGGCATGGTCCTCAGATGCATGGATGAAGGGGCTAAGAGTAGAAGGCATCCTTAGGTTTTCAGACTGACTTGTTGGATTTCACACGCCTGGCCCAGCCACGCGGGCTGTGCAGCGACAAGAGCTACATAAGGAGGAAAGAATCACCTGCCCATTCAGGTGGCTCTCTGAATACTTTTTAATAACAAGAAGTAATGACCAAGAATGAAAAAGAAAATAATGTGAAAACTTTGGATCTCTAATGATAGGTGTTTGGGCATACCATGCCAGTGCAGCAGTCATTCAGTCAAATGTATTCAATGGCCCTTCTGTTAAGCTCATTTATTTGCTCATTTATCATCCTTCCTACTGTGGCAGCTGTTAATTTATCAGTTCTGGTGAACAGTTTCACTGGTACTTGTTCTGTATCTGGTACTTGTCACTCTGACAAAAGCACAGAAAATAAAAGGATTTAGTGGAAATCTGGTCCTTTGAAAGACAGAGGAAGATTCAGATACTGTAGCCCCCACTATGTTATCCTGGCAGTTCTTATTGCTTGCCTGTTAATAAAATATCTTGTCTTTACTTTGCTGCTGTGTGAAAGGCCTGTGTACAAAATGAGCAGACACAAACTTACCTGACATAGTAGAAGCAGTTTAACTGACAATATTGGTAGAGCAGAATGAAATAAACTAAACCACTTTTTAGAAAAAAGAATAATCTGATGCCTTTCAGTTTCTACTTATCTTTATCATAAATAGTAAGAACTGGCAAACACCTTTGATTCCACAGCTGCCTCCTCAAACAGGAGGTTATTTTCAGGTCTAAGACAGAACATTATGGCCCAAGTATGAACATGGGATATAAAGGCAGAACAGGCTTCAGCTAAGTTGTTTACCAGATGTTACAAAACTCAGTGATTATAGTTAGAAATAGTATCCACACCTTGGCTCATGCCTTCATTTTTGGCTCGTAGTGGGAGTTCTCATTTAATTCCTACCAAGTGTTTGAGAAGAGTTGGCTGATATTTAACTCCTGATGAGTTTTGAAACAAGAAGTAAGTTTCAAAGGACTGTGGGGAAAAAGAAGAGCAAAAGTGGTAAATAAACTCCAGGCTGATATCAGTACTGAGCATAATAACTGAATGGCTGTTACAGGACTCAGTTACTAAGTAAATAAAGTGAGTAATGCCAATCAAAAAGGGTTTTTTAAAAAAATAATCACCGTGCTAGCTCAATAAGAAAAAGAAGGGAGATTCTGATTGTGGTTAAGTGAGATAAAAGCATTGGTTTAAAAGACCTCTGTAAGCTCCCAGGCTTTGTTCTGCATGGCATTTGGACTAAGAAATTAGAGCACTACAAAATTACATGTGTTTACAAAATGGCTAACTGATAGATCTGAAAATGGAATTAGAAGTGAGGACTGCTTGCAAGGCAGGTGTTTCTGGTAAAGGGATATTTTTTTCTATTCTGTTATTAAATTATTTCCTTCAGTTGTATGAAAGGAACTGTGAAATAATTCCTCATAAAACTTGAACAACTACATTTGGGGAATTCATGAATAATAAAGGAGTGGTTTACTGTAACGAAGTCATCTACATTGCTCAATAAGGTAGATGATATAGGCAAGCAGTACACTTTTCAGCATGGATAATGGAATGCTTCCATTTAGAAAATGCAGGCTCTTACCTAAAGGAGATGAGTCTTATCTGGGACTCCCTGTCACCTAAAAACATTCACACCTTCTCCTAGACAAACTGCTATCTGTAATTTCCCACAGTGACAGTGTAGCTAAAGCTAGTGCTACATCACTGCCTATAAAAAGTGGAAATCTCGAGTGTGCAAGTACAGTGAGCCTTTACTACAGTTTCCTTTGACAGGTGGATGGCTGCAGCTGGAATTACGTATCCCTCTCTAAAACTTTACTACTCAAGAAGCATTTTTAAATTGGGAAGGATGCAGAGAAGATCTGTAAGAATGATAAAGTCTGGAAAGCACTCTTCTCGGTGACAGATTTAAGGAGCTGAATACATTTAGTTCCTCAAAAGCATGGTTAAGAAGTGATTTTATTTGAGCTTATAAGCATCTATAGACAGGACAGAAATTAAACAGTACAATTCATCAAACAAAGAGTTACAAAGACTGGACAAATTCATACTAAAAGAAAGGTGTTATGTTCCCCATAGCAAGGTAAGTTAGCATTTGCAGCAGTTTCACAAGAGGTGGGATGTAAATAAATAAGGTTTGGACACACTCGTAAACCCCTTTCCCCCAGCTCTTTAAAACAACAATAAACTCTGAGAAGACTTAGGGGAAAAACAGGCTACAGAACAACAAGAGTTTATTGCTGCATCTATGGAACTCTGAGATACATGCAAGTCAACGTGGATCAGCTTCTCTGAAATGCCATATTTTTCTCAATTTTGGCTGCCATAGTTAACTGATTTAATGTCAGACTTTAAGCCAGTGCAATACAAAGGGAGACAAGGAACGTTACTCATGATGTTCATGTCTGTGGTCGAAATGGTGCAGCCTGCACTGGTAATAGTTTGTCTGGTGTGGGGACTGCTTATTTTATCACTTGAGAGCAATCAAGACCATTCCTTCAGCAGAAGCCAGTGGTAAGTGATGCTCAAGTGCTTAGATTTGATTTCAGATCCTCTTTGTCATACTAGCTATTGTTATGAAATGCCCATGCTGGCACATTAATCTACAGTGCGTGGGAGTTTTTTAAGCCCCAAGCTCTGGTTTAGTGTTATTTGTTTTCATCAATATTTAAATGCTGCAATACTATTGAGTGAGTGAGTGGGTAACAATGGTTTTATAGAGGAAGAAAAGTCTCTGAAATGTCAGATATACTCAGGAAACATTGCTAAGCAACCCTGCCTGTTGTTATTTGCCATGTAGTTTTCTAATCCCGTGCCAAATTCTGCCCATTTTGCTAATCTGAGTGCTCACACTGCCATTAACAGGAATTTCTACAGGAAGAAGTCAAGAAGGAATCCTCTCTCCTTTACAAACCACTCAATCAGGCAATTCTGAACTGCTTAAAATCTTTGGCCATAACCCATGCTCATGGACATCAATGGAGCTTACAGCACTTGACACAATTCCTTCATAGACTGCATCAAATTAGAGAAAGAATGCACTGTCCTCTCTGATATGAGCAAAGAGAAGATTTGCCATTGTTTTACTTAAATGAGGAAAGTGGTATAAGATATATTCAAAACAACTGTGTAACTAAAAGGGCAGGGATCTCCTGGAGAGAGTCCAGCGGAGGCCAGAAAGATGATGAAGGGCCTGGAGCATCTCCCCTGTGAGGAAAGGCTGAGTGAGCTGCAGCTGTTCAGCCTTGAGAAGACTGAGAGGGGATCTCATCAATGTTTATAAATATCTGAAGTGTGGGAGACAAAGGGAGATGCCCAACCTCTTCTCAGTGGCCTGTGCAGACAGGACAAGGGGCAATGGTCATCATTTGGACCACAGGATTATCTGTCCGATGTGAGAAAGAACTTCTTCACGGTGAGGGTGACAGAGCACTGGAACAGGCTGCCCAGGGGTTTTGTGGAGTCTCCTTCTCTGGAGATATCCAAGACCCATCTGGATGCCTACCTGTATGACCTGCTCTAGGGAACCTGCTTTGGCAGGGGGATTGGACTCGATGATCTCTTGAGATCCCTTCCAACCCCTTCTAACTCTGTGAATCTGTCAGCTAACACCCATCCTTAACCTCTAAGTATTCACAGCTTCCTGCATAAACAAATAAGAGCAAGCTCTGATATTTAGAGCATCTCGCATTCTGTTCCTCATCTAAAGCATGTTTCAGCACATTTATGATATAAAAGATCTTCCTCCATCTTCCTCCATCTGTATCAATACAGATTTACAATCGTAATTTACACTGTGAAAAGGTGGTCCAAAGGAAGGATACTTTCAGCATCATTGCTTTTGATTTTCTTAAAATACTGATCTGATTAGGTTACTAAAAATTGATAAAACTTCTTTAGTCAAGCTACAGATTTTCACCCTTTACCTGAAGCCAAGAGGCAGCAGGTGGAGGGATGTTCAATTGTCAACTCTGCTTAATGCCAAGGAGTGATGAAGAACTTTTTTCTAGAATTTCTATTACTTTGGCAAACAAAATTTCCTCTAGCTAAGTCTCTCTATATTTTCTGATGAAAAGACATTGTTGGTAAGGCCAGAAGTAGAAATGATAACTGTCTGCAGAGCACTGACAGGAAGATACAAGCCTGTCAAGGGATAACAGCACTTTTTTAATACTGCTACTGTTTGGAGGTATTCAAGGAGGAAAGAGTCTAGAAGTTGGAGAATACAAAAGAAATGTCAAGATGCTTCATCCCAGTTTAAAGTTCTGACTGATCACTGGCATATGCTGTTTTCTCCTTTGGCAGAGGAGTAGGAAGTTAAAACAGTCAATGCACAATGGTTATGACAAGACTCCTGCTCTCTGTATACTCCAGGACCTGCCTTTATGTTCTTCTGCCCCTTTTATAAACACACCTTTCAACAGCGCTGACTCTGAAATTGATGGGAAGAATGGTTTTGTGATTAAAGCACTGTGGTAGGACTTAGAAAACTAATATTTGATTCCCAGCTCTACAACAGGCTCCAGAATGATCACAGGTATATTAATTAATCTCTGGTCTTAACTTCCTCCCTGTGAAAGAGGATGATATCACACACTTACTCTGTTCTAGCTGGTGCATCATTCTGAGCAGATATCCCCAGAAGATGATCTTTAAAGTGTGCAGTAGCTGCCATAAAGGAACTCAGCTCCCAACTGGAGCCGCTAGCAGAGTGCAGGATTCAAAGTGTGAGAAGTATTTATGAACCAGACTAGTTGCTTAATCATCGATGGCTGAATGACGCAGTGTGGTCGTACATCTGACATTCCCTTCACTGCAGGTCTCTTGTAGTGGTGCTATACACATTTCTTTTCCACAGACTGCAAAATTTATTATTAAAAACCATCTCACTAATGCTCCATAAACTTGCAATGATAGAAAATTGATGTTTGCATGTATAAACACATTAATTTCCACTGATTGCTTAATGATCCATTCAGTTGCCCAAGATTAGTGACAGCTAAGATTTCTACATCTGTAAGGATAAAATTATGTTTATATAATTGACTGTATAGATTATACACAGAAACTGTAGATAAAATTCTGCAATTTGTATGTCTTTGAACTGTCTGGAGAAAGAACTTGTTCTTTCACAGGTGTTACAGTCTTGAAAGTCACAAAGAAACTTCGTTTAAAATTGGTTAAAAACCCAAATGGAAATTATTATTTTGACTAATGTCTGCCTCATGCAGAGAATTGGAAATGGAAAAACACAGGTTATAAAAAGACCACTGTGTGCCATATCTAAGTACTCAAGTACTCTGCTGGTACACAGGAAAATAAAATTTCTCCTAAACAAAGCTACCCTTCCTTTTTCCAGTTACTGCAGCATGTGTTTCTGCACACACTTGCATATACATTTGGGTTTCATATTTATAAAAATGAGTCACAGCATGTGGAGCAATTATACGATCAGCACTCTGTAAAGGGTGAACGAGAAAGTCCCCCCACCTTGTGTGCTTGCACATAATACTACTTGTAATTTCTTTTTGGGTAAACACATACACTGTAGTCCTGGGGGTGCAAGGGAATTGTGCAGAATGTCCAGTGGTCTGAATAGATCACCTTGCCATTGATGTGTTAGCTTGGCAATCAAATCCTGGCTCAGCAGAAAGGCGAAATAATGGCTTTGTCTTAAGGTCATGATCTTGGAGACTAAAGGTGTGCCCGGAGAGGCAGATTTACTTCAGCACTTGACCACTTCCTATCACTGGTCTACTTTTTTTTCTGGACTGCTACCTAATACTCTGGAAGCAAAACTGATACTGAAAAACAATACATCTGAGCAAGACTTGGTGAAGTTTCTTTTATTCCTGGAATGGCAGAGTAGGAAAGGAATTAGGGGGGGTGCGGTGGACCACCATATTTCCCTGGAAAGGAGGACCGAGCCCATGATAGAGCCAAAAAACAGAACTTTAGTAAGGGATTTTCAGAACTGCAGGACCAACTAACAATTTGGGTGGCTCGTGTTCCTGTATGAAGTGTGGTTTACCTTTATGGATTCCCCTGTTTAGGGCTGTTTTCGATTAATCTTGAGTGTTAAGTTTTTCCTAGTTTCCTGCCAGCTCATTTGGGACAGCTTCGTATACGCATCGGCCAAGGTTTATGCTCCTCTTACTGAGCTGATCAGCCTCAGGAGATCTGACTCAAACTTGGGCTCTGCGAATCTGGGGCAGAGCATCATAGTATCATGGAAATGCTGGTTGAAAGAGACTTCTAAATCCAGACCGTCTCATGCTTCCAAGAGCTAAGAATGTAATTCAGTTGGTAATTATTAATTAATTGTTCATTATTTATCCCTAATAACTGAGAAATTTGGAGGACTTCCTGGGTGCCAAAGATAAGTTTAAGTATTAAGCTTAATGCTGTGTAAATAAATAAGGTATCTGATTTAAAATAATGATTTTCAATTATTTCCTTTGAATAGAAACAGTGCCTCTTTTTTTTTTTTTTTTTTTCACCCCAGAACTTTCACATTCCCGCTGGAAGAAAAATTCTTCTTTTAGATGCCTAAGACACTCTTCTGAAATCTGGTAACTGGTGTGTTCAGCAGCATACCTATGCTCTTTCCATACTAATCAGATGCTCTTTCTACAGAATGTGGTTTCTGTAGAGAATAAGAAATGTAAACATCCTCCTATTCAACTGTTTTCCTCACTGGGATGGCCAAGGAGCCACTGTTTTCATAGTAGCTTCATAAGTTGTGGCACTCTCGTGACTCTTAAAGCAGCTCTCTTTAATTTTGTCTCCACGAGAACAATTATGATGATGAACCTTATCTCCCATATTCCTGATCCATCTTCAGCTCATATATCTAGTCTTAAGGCAGGGGAGACACAAGGTGTTTCCATCCTTTGATGAGAGCTGAAATATGGATGACTGTTAGCTTGAGAATACCAGATATGTAGTCTTACTGCTACAACCAAGCCAGCTCCATGCTGGAGAGAAAGGACTGGTCAGCAGGTTTTGTGTTAGTCTGTCCTCCCTAACTTTTATCAGAAACTCACAATTTCAACAGCATTTTAAATGTTACTCTGACAGCAAAGAGGCACAGATATTATTTCACATAAACTGATGAAAGCTGGCACTTGCAATGATTTATAAACCATGTTTAAAGGTAATTAGAATATTTTTATGTGAAAAACCCCCAGCTAATTCAATGAGTCTCTTACCAACTGCAACATTAGTCACTTCATGAAATCTAAACCAGCAAAAGTCCAATGAAGCACCAAAATGAGAACAATGACCTTCTAAAACATAGAGTTTAAAACAAGATATACCTGAAGATATTAAAGAGAAAGTCCTATACATTGTACATCTCCCAATCTGTCTATACATTTCTTAATCTATAGAGCAATTGTACAGACAATTTGTGAAATGGTGCATTCAGATTGTCAAAAGAGCTAATTATTTATACTTTTTATCTGCAGTTATTCTTAAAAAATAAACAAAGCATCGAACACTATATTTTTCTTCTGTCTTTTCAGAACTAATGTCTGCAGCTGTTTGAGGTTTTGTCTTTGTTTTAAGAGTTTTTTTTTTTATGTCGGCATCACTACCAAGGTAGCAGAATCTTCTTCTTGCACCATACCCATTGAAACAGGTGGTATCCACCACAGACCACACATCTGGAAAACAAGGTTATATCTACCTGAGCATATGGATTCAGAACCAGTAAGAAATTCTACTGCATCAGGATGTGTATCTGTCAAAGTTCTGTTAAATTTCAAGCTTTTCAAAGCACACTGCACTTAGTAACCAGTAATAGCAATAGTGGGAGACTGTCGTGGGAGAAAATTTTACATAAAAAGAAGAAAACGCTGTAATCTTCTACTAAGCAGAAAATTAGTTTTCTCCTCCAATTATTCTAGTAGGCTGGCAAAACAGCCTTCATTTATTTTGGGTCTTTGAATATGCAAATGATAAACAGAAGCCTATTTTTATAGGCATAAAGTCATTTTATACTGCACAAATGATTTGCACATCAACCCCTTTAGCAATGACTGTACCTCCATTGTACTACTGCCCTACTTAACACTTAAGAAGTTTTGATGTGCCTTTTCACTGTGACTTCTAGATTTTGAGTTTTATCTTTTGAGGGACAAAATTTCTTTTGCCAAGACAGACATTTCTGGAGCCAACCTGTTTGAAAAAGGACTTGACTGATACATAATATATTTTAGTAAAGATCAATACCACAAAGGTGATTTGCGTTTCCCTAGCAGAATTCTGACAGGAATGATGCCGGGCCTTCACTTTCTCCAACTGTGAATCTTATATTACGACTTCTATGTGCACCAGGAGCCTTGGACCCATGTGGGCTTCTAAATTAGCAGAACACACACAACAGCCCAGTTCTGCTTAGCTGCTTAAAAGAAACACCTTCCTAAGAAGCCATTATTAAAACCACAGGTAATGTTTCCCTCTCACACATCATCTAGGAAAAGTTGTTACTTTAGCTGAACAAATTCTGCATCCTCTTGATCGTCTCAAGCAAGATTCTGCTCCTCACTCCTCCAGTTCTCTCTGTCAAGCATTAACATGCTCAGAAGTTTTTCTGTAACATTTCATTCTTTTACTGCACCACTGTTTTCATAAAGCGATTAATCAAAAAACTGTATTTAAGATTATTATATAAAAGACAGCACTGAAAAAAAGAAAAAAACCTAGTTTTGAGTATGAGGAGATAAAAAAAGAGAATATTGATTGTGATGTGTTATGATCCTGAACTTGTTCTCTTGCTCCTCTGTTCTGAAGATCTCACATCATACGTTTTTCTGAATCTTTATGGGCAAGAGTTATCTTTGCCTTGTTGGCTTGCGTGTATCTTGCTGAAACTGCATCTCCCCGTTGCCTTTGAGCTATTTTGCTCACAAGTACATTATACCCCTCTCAGATCTGCCTCCTGCAGATCTGTTATACATTGTTCCCACTATGTGTGCAGCACAGAAAAATAGAAGCTTTAATTTTTCCAGCTTCTTAAATTTCATTTTTAAAAAGCTTTTTTTTTTTCAGTATAGACAGGGTGTGTAACTTTCATGCATGTAACTCACGCAGAGAAGTAGCATATGCCCCACAACCTGATGAATGAAGAAAACTAAATACATTCCACAGTGAATGCTCCCTTTCCAGGGAAAGGGAGGAACGTATTGCTTTTCATCAATCTTCCTTTCAAAAAAGGAAAGGCAGGAGAGACTCTCCCTACACGTTGGGTACTTCAGGCTTCAGCCAAGAGGTGGCGTTACGTTGCAGAACAAGGTTCTCTTACCAAAACCCCACCCATTCCTCAAAACCTGCTGCAATTCTAGTATGCCTGATGCCCAGAGATCCACGGAGCATTTAAGGAAATTAAAAATACAGTGCAGATTAGTAAGAAATTAAAAGTACAAGTGGTCTGAGTTTAGACTGCCAAAGTAATGCAATTTATGCTTCCAGCAACCACGTTGCCTAAAGTATATGTATCAAAAAGTCCCACGGTTGTAAGTATCTGTGCAAACATAAACCAAGTGCTAGGAACAGCTATTAACATAGATACTAGATTAGATACTAGTTACTATTATCTTAATGCATATTTTCAGCATGTATATGCATTGTGTATATGCCTCTTCAGAACTCCATCATAAGACAAGTCTTTCCAAACCAAACAAATGTAGCCAGACCTATTTTGAAAACAAAACAAAACAGAACTACTCACATTTAACACTGGTATGCAAGCTCTTTGGTGCAGATGAATCAACAGCAGTTGTATTAACAAAAAGAAAGTTCAGTCCAATGAAACACTAACATCACAAATAATCATATGAAAATGGACAGAGATGAAACTGGTCACCCTAATATGCTGAATTACCTGTGGAAATGTGGTATCGGTCAGCATGATATTAGCATTATAAATAATGCAGATCTACAAACCGCCACATCTTGTTTCCCTAGTGATGTATATGATCTTCTTCTTATTTCCTCCTGTTATCTTCACCAGTGTTCAGCTCTCAGAAGATAGCATAGCTTAAATGTAGTGGAGTTAGTTGAGTTACACCAACTACAATTAAACCAACTGAGGTTTTGGGCCATTGTCTTTATTTCTGTAAGAGCATAAGGTAAGCGCCTCAGCAGTGCTGCTGTCAGTATCAAACCTGGGTCTAAAATTTCTGGCATTCATCCATCTTTACTTAGGTATAGAAATAAGAGAGAATACAGTTCCATTTATTAACCTTCACTTTAGTTTACAATTTGGGAAAAGCTGTACTCATTTTGTATTGGCTTCTACTGCTACCCAGAAAGTTTGCATTTCAGGGATGAGTAGTATAGCTGCTATCAGCCAGGGGAAACTGCCAAGTGATGAGAGTGAGATTCAAGTTGTCCCTAGGCTCAGGGTCATAGGTTCCTCAGCATCTTTCTTGCAGTAGGAGTTATTTGATTATACAAATACTTAAGCAGCTTTGCACACAGCATTTTCTGTTATTCAGTCATTTGGTTTTCATAGTGAAAGGTTAAATCAAGTGAGCTTCAAGCCCTGTCACTCTACTGCTGCACAACCTTCATCAAGTTATGGTATGGATGTTAATGGATCTATGTCTGTATGCACCTGGATATAGCTCAAGTATATAGGGAATTGCTATTTTTGACTCTGGAGAGAAAAGCAATCACCTAGAAGTTCAATTTTCCCGTTTCTTGTGAAGGACACTGGATCTATTTCCACCAAAGACATTTTTATGATTACTGCCAAATGTCACAGCAAATCGGAGTTTGTACAAGTGCTCCAAATGAAGTTTCAGACATGCTGGGATAGCTACTGTCTGGAGCGAGGCCAAACAGGTTGCATTTAAAAAAGCAGCTGTATTTCAAAAAGCTCGGAGAATACTCAGAAGGATAGTGGAGAAGGCCTTTGGACAACCCCGACCAGATTTTTCAGAGGCGAAAAATCCTCTAAGGATGTACAGAACATGTAGCAAGCCATCACTTCAGAGCATCACAGTATGTACAAGAAGAGAAGCTTGATATCCTTGTAATATTACAGTTTTTAATTTGTATGCAAAAGTTTAGCTCTACAAGGAAAATCTGCAGGAATGGTGAAGCAATATAATAAGTAAAATAATTGGTTTAATATGCAAGATTCCTACTCTAGTATGCTCTAAATCTGACTTTTGAGAACTGTAACTTTAGATGGTGAAACACAGAAGAATTAGAAATTTTAGCCACTAGAAATTTTGATTAGCACCTACTGTGAAAAGCTCTTTCCATATTGACTGAATTCTGCTACAGAGAAGCAGGCCTGACATTTGAAAAAAAAAAAAAAAGAAAATTGAAATCTGCTTAGGAACAAAGCACTTGGCTCCTTTTATACCAATAATATCTTCCAATTATTTTGTTCTGATTTCTAAGAAGGTAAAATAAAAACAACTGCAAAACACCTTTTTTTTGGTCTTCTTTTTATTTTTTTATCTTCTCTCCCTCGTTTAGGCTTCACCAGTTGAGAATAAAATAACTTTCAATTATATATGTCAGTCTTTGCTGCCCTTAATTAGTCCTGATGCATCTGTATATTTATGAGCAATGCACTAGAATATGAATTCTGAAGTCCCTCGAGTTCACTGTTTCTGTGACATTAGCCATGCAAAAGCAGAAGTCACCAAGTCACAGCCGTATACAACAGCAATCCAGACTCCTGCTCCCAGTGTGAGCGGGATGGCCATCAACTGTAGCGCAGTGAAACTTTTAAATAGTGGTTCTGATACTATGATAACAAGATGCAAGGTGTGACCCATGAAGTTTAGAATAAAGCAATTGACACTGAAAACTGATTAAAGGATTGGTCTCCTGGCAAAAAAAATATGTAGCAGCAATCTCATCTATTGTTCAACATCTATGTGTTATCATAAAGCTCCCTGTGTTATCAGTGAATCAGTTATTAGTGTTATCAGTCAGAAAGCCTTTTGGAACCCAAAGACTGGAAGTCTTGCAGTAACCTAACTATGGCTATGACCATTCAACTCCAGTTGTTTTCATCTGCACCTGAAGTACCAGGAGACTTACTCAGCTTCAGATAAGTGATGGAGGACATCTTGTTATTCAAACTCCCTTCTAGTGGTTTGCATATATTTATAGGAGACCGATTATTTGAAGAGCCCTCTCAAACACCACTGCATGCTAATGGCTCTTCCTTCTATTAAGAACTATTAGTTATTTAGGACTGATACTGTAACTTTCTAAACATCAAAACCTGTAATCTCTCTGTTACTCACTGGTTTCTCCGAAATAAATACCCACCCTAGTTCTACAGTGTTGAGTTAGCGACAGGGAGTCGAATGAAAGAAAGGGGAAGATATTTCAAGAAATTCATCATCCAGTCAAAACTAAGGGCAACCAACACAGCCCTTGACTATGTTTTCATCTTTCAGCTGCACTTATATTCTCATTAAAGACTGTACATACCTTTGGCAGACATCAGTTTCCTGTAATGAGCAGTCATGTGATCTTGAATGATATACTGGTTGGAAAGCTTGCAGGAAGGTCCAGGAAAAAAGCTGCAAGAGGTAAAAATCTTAGTTGATTCAGTGAAGCAAGAAATGTCCCAGGCAACTGTGGCTGTGCAAATATTTTAATATTTATACTCTCCTGCTTTCAATAAAATCAAGTGAATATTCATTCATTTCTTTTAAAAAGTAAATGTAACACAGAACATAACATGAAAAAAGTATTCTCATTTTGAATGTTTTTGAATACCCGAGAATTATGGTTTGCAATAAGTAATGTATGAGCCTTGGATATTATAGAACTCTGGAGAACAATAGAGGATTTCTCTGTTTAATATCTGATAGAATAAAAAAGCATTTAAATTGTGAAAGATTTAATACTTAAGAGCAGGACAAAGTACTATAAAAACTATATGAATATCTTACCACTTGGTAATGCCAGGACTAACTCTAGCACTCTGTTGTGAGGAAAATGGACTGGATCTATGTGAAGACTGAAGTGGGCCCAGAAAAGGAGCCCAAACATGGAATTAAAATATGTTGTGCACAGACTAACCATGACACTCCTCTGAATCCCTAACCTCCAAGACTTCTCAGGTTAGGTAGAATTTATCTCTGTATCTGGCATAGGTTCATTAGTCCAGAAAAAATACCAAGAAGCTGATAAGCATTTACTCATCTTGAAGTTTAACCTAGTAGCATGGCTGAGATAGACTTTCATCCTGTTTCTGAACAAAAATATTATTTCTGGATCCCTTCTGAAATTATCAGAGGATTTGTAGATGGGAAGTTGCTAGCAAATAATCTTAAAAACTAAACAGAACGCTGAAGATCAGAAACCTAATGTGCCTTTGGCCTTTCATCCACAGATACAGAATAGCCGTTATATTGAGATAATCAGCCCATCCAACATATTCAGATTCGTATTTCTGACACTGTGAAGTAAATGATTGTTTCATCGTTCATGTCCCTGATGTACAATTTCAGTTAATGACTTAGTTTCAAAGTTTTTATTGTATTTTGAAAGAACAGGAGACATTGGGTTGAGAGTCTGGAAATCAATCCTTCTAACCTCAGTTTGGCTGCTCTCTTGTATTGCTTTTTCTTGTCTAAATCTCTTGCCTACCAAATGAGACCATGCTATAAACTGTTTTCCACTTCCAAGGAGTTTGACTACATTCAATTTCTTGCATCATCTTTTGAACAAGCACCATAAGAAAGAGTGGGACAGAACATCCAATGCCGTATTTGTTGCTTTGCTTAGTATTATTTATTAATGTGCTGCTGTTAGTGATTAAACCCTGCCAGAAAGGCATTGGCATGAAGACCTGCTTCAACAGGCTTTCCAGGTGTGTACAGAGTGTTGGTGTTACTTCAGCTCCAGGACCATCCATTCTGACTGTTCACTGAACATGCAGGCACAGCCAAAGTGCTTACACCATGGCACAAACAGGTAGGGGCATCAACAGAATTAATCATTCTATGTTTGCTATAAACTAATAGAGAACTTGGTGTATATTTAGGACCAAACTGCATTTATCTCTTGCCTTGATGAAATATAGCATGAGTAGTACAGGTACAGTAATGGAATCTGATACTTGAAGCAGATAAATATAAAGCTCACAAAATTTCTAATACGAGCATTTACCATTTGTGCAGTTTCAATCAAGGAAAAAAAAACACTTGTTGGTCTCAGTACTGTACTAAAGAAATGAAATAGTTAAAATCAAATTCTGTTTCAAAATTTTATCTGCCTGAGACCAGTAGTTATTTACTTCCAAAACTCTGAAAACCGGGTTTTTTTCATTAATTTTGCTAATTGTTCTATAACCTCCCACTGGAAAAAGCCACTGGAACAAGCTCTTCAGTAATATCCAGCACCATCCTGCTGGTGTAAAGAAGGGCAGCTTTACGGAGTTCAAGAAATGGCAGTGTCCTAAATCCCAGAGCTAGAGGCTCTTGTCACTAAGGAAAATAAAATAGTATTTCAGGAAATGCCCCAAATCTTTCCCTGATTGTCAGTGACAGCCTGATTTCAATATATGTAGTGAAAAAGGCAGCATGACAGAAGAACAATGTGATAATCCAAACAATATCCAAAGATTAAAAAGGAATGGAAAATCCATTTATAAAAAGAACATTCTTCTCAAAATGAATTACCATCCCAAATTTGAAATGCTGAAGATATACAAGGCACTAGTAGTTTAATCTAATTTTTTGTCTTTCATAAAATGTAACTCTATCCTGTGTCCAGAAAATTACTAACATTGTGCAATAAGCGGCATTGCGGTTATTCCTATGTAAGGAAAAAACCCACAAATTCTTTCTTTGCCAGAGACTTTCTGTTGAACTTTAGCAAGTCATTTTGTCTTTCTGTGCCTCAATCTTTCTGAAAAGAGGACATGAAAAAACACATCCATTTCCCAAATAAGACGCTTTAAGTATAAAAACAACCTGCAATATTTACCAAGTTGCCTTATTCAAGTTTTCAACCTTTCAGAGTTTCCACATTTTCTATATATGAGCACAGATCTACCTACAGAAAGTTGTCTTCTGAAAATCTTTCTAAACTCTGAGTACTACTGTATTTTCAAGACATTTAAATCTTGCTTCTATATGTATGAGGAAAGATCTCCGGGAAACACAGATCCAAGAATGAGCAATAAAGAACAGTGACAACTCTCTCAGCACTGACTCTTTTTAATTCCTATTTTTTAATGACCATCCAAGTAATTTATTATAGTCCTGGATGTCTAGTTCTATGATGACTAATTTACCTAGTTTCCACTGATTGAATTGCAAGAGATTACTTCTGCAAATCATGTCTGGAGAATTATCATGTCCAGAGGTATAATGTCATATCATAAATCCAGTCATGGCAGTATTAAAATTTGACTGATACACTATGACAGTGATAAAACATGTCTTTTCCATGTAGTTGAAAAACAAAAATGCTTTTGAAGAACACAAGAGGTGACTTTGCTCCTCACTAGACTGCTAATTCAAAGCCACTACTTTTTGCCTCATAGTAGCAAAAAAGAAAATCACATTCTCAAGAACATGTCACCAGTTTTATTCCTTAAAAGACTAGTGTAACTGCAGTGCTACTATATTGTAAATAGTTTATCTTTATACCATTGCCATTAGCAATGGAGCCTAAATTTTGCTCTGTGTTTGTCTCATGCTTTAAAAGGTAGAACATTCGCCCATAGTTACTGGCCACAGTGCTTGGTTCAGTGCAGATAACACAGCACCCAATACAACAAATTTTCAGCAGAGTGGTCCCATCAATGGCTGACAACTGTTTTGCAGAGCCTCTTACTTTGGTTCAGCTATAGAGTTATCTCAAGCTGGTCTCCTTCTGGGTATTTCTGCCTATTTTCAGCCACAGGAAGCACTGGCAGGCAGTGAGCTCTGGTTTCTGCTTTGAGTATCTAGCAGAGGTGTCACTGCTTCTGTTCCTTAAATGCATATATATATATATATACATATATACCACTTTATACAGTAAACCAGTCTGGCAGACTGCCGAGTTGTGGACACATTATGTGTTCTCTTTGAGGTCTTTTGGGCTTCCTTTGAAAAGGTGGGAAGAGGAGATTGGTAGGACAATGCCCCGTGGGCCCTAAAATGCAGCAATCCTTACATGCAGAGAATGAAAAGCCTCTGACTGCAGCTGGACTTTATCAAGGGGAGGACAAAGGGCAAAAAGGACACACAACATTTGGGTGATGGTGAGGTGGTGCTTGCCAGCATCCAAGTAAGGACTGAAACTGTGTGGAAGGTATCGTTGAAGAGCATTTCTGAGGAGGGAAGCTGCAGGCAGGACAGTTTTCTAGTAGTTCTTCTACAGGTGCCTGGCAAAGATCCTGACCAGGAAACCTGCTAGCCTGAATTAAGAAGGTGAGATTTTTGTACTAGCAGATATTAGTAACCCTTATATACTTTATGTTATTTCAATTATAAAATATGTATTTTTATTAATCTCATAATATTCAAGCTGTTATTCCAAAATTGGAGCACATAGGCACTTCTCAAGTAATGGTTTGGATACTTACGGCTACTTTTCAGATTCATGTGTCCCCTGAAAGTTCCCATCTCGGAGTATGTAGGCACTGTGGTTACCCTTGGTACGAAGGAAAATTTACTGGTTACATATTAAGCAAACATTAAAAAAAGATGATAATCTATCTGCAGGTCCTATGAGGACTATAGAAGAGTCATCTTCTGGCCAGAATGCTCCGCTATAACTGGCCTGGGCATGAAAAGACTGGGTTTTTTTAGTTTACTTTCCCCTCCAGATTACTGTTGTTTGTTTTACTCCCCACCAATTATTATGACCCTTTTGACCAGATACTCTGAGAAAAATATTCCCTGTTACAACAGCATCTACAGAGCAGTTTTCTGCAGGCCACAAAAATGAGCCATGGCAATGTGCAAATGTCACATATTTTGCAATCTGAAAGATCATCTCTGCTAAACATAAATTTTCCAGGCAAAAGAAGGAGTAGCTCAGTATGCTTCTGTGCTGCTTGTGCCCAAGGGAAGAAGTGAGGAAAAAGCACAATATTAAAGATTTTCCAAAGATGCTCAACGAAATAACATAGGAGCCAGACATAAAAAAGCCAGGCCCAACATATCATGGTAAGCAAAGAACCTCACTCTGCAAATTCAGGGCAAGTTGTAAGAACACAAATTCCAAAGACATGGAATTCTACTCATTTTATGAAGATAGGCCCAACTGCTGACAGCTCAATTTGGGTCAGATGAGTTAATTTTACAGTATACCTTACCAGCTGAAGGGGCCATGTCTCAATTTCAAAAGCCACTTAGGTTCACAGAAGCCAGACAGACACATAGGAAATCCAGGAGATTTCAATCCCAATGTGTTCAGTGGTATGATTTTCAATACAATCATGTTCCTAACTCCTACTAAAATCAAGGAGAAGCTGGTACCTTAATTTGGAAGTCTAGTCATGGAGACTAAATTTCATTTTTAACTTACTTTTAAACTAGTGAAATGATTTTTCCATATGCAAAAGTTTCTGCAATAATTTGAATTATAATTTAAATAGACCTTTTTAATCTTAGAAACTTATTTGATCTAGTTTAAACCTGTTCCTAGTTAACTTGAAGCAAGCCAGTCACTAATGCAATGTGCATACATAGCCTTCACCACCAGATAAATCTTGTCACTTTAAACCCATACTTAAAAGTTCATACTTCTTAAGCAGATAAGCCACGTGGCATATAGGAACCTAAAGCCCTGTAGCTTTATATGCCAAAGGGTTGTCCATCAGCAGAAATGACCTAACTGTGAATTTATAATTGCCTGATTAGATTTGTGAGCTGCAAAGGAAATATCTCCTTAGAGATGATCCTGAATGTCAAAGGATGCCAAGTGCCATCAGAACTAGAAAAATCAAAGCAATTCTTTCTTTGGTTTCAAGGCAATAGTGTAATTTGGGGGAGGAACCAGGATTGTCTGACTCTTAAAGAATGAAACCTTTACTTTTGTTCTCATGTACACAGTTCTGGATAAATTTTGCCTTCAAAAGCATTGCTGCAACTTTGAAAACTGTGTGTTTATACAGCTATAACCAAAACTGGCAGACAGGGACTTTAGAGAGTGATTACAGGTTTTGTACGTTGGTTTGGAGACACATGACAAAGGGCCTGTTTTTCGCAGAGAGTGCACTCTCAGCCTGTTCTGTAATCCAGGCCTCACCACTGGTGGCTTCGTTTTGGGTAAATCACCTGTTGGTATAGCCTTCTTAAAGATAAAAGGGTACAGGTGTCAGGGAGTATCATAGCACTGTTCTCAGAAAACAAAGGCTGGAGAGATTATGAGCAGTCATCAAAACTCTGCCACCATAGACCACAGGCTTAAAATAAAAATACTGTGAAATAAATGGGATCTGAGTAAATGCTATTGCTTTTCCTTTGTGCTCATATTTATAATTGTCATGACTCCCTAAGTTAATAAAATCATCAAAAGGTCAGATTTCTTTTCGTCTTTTGAAAGCGTCCTTCTGTAGTCACAACAGGATATGGACAAAGGAAGTTACCGCTCTCAAATCCAAGGTAACACATCAAAATATTGGATTATTTTTTAGTATTTTATTTATTTAGCTACATTCCTTAAGCATTTTTTCATGTTCTGAAAGTAGTGGAACTTAATCATAGCTTCATATATACTGGCTAAAGACTCAGAAGCAAATTAGTTTAGCTACATCTCACTGTGTATTACTAATAATCACTCTGATTCTTTAATTTCTTTTGAAATATAAATTACCTCTGGCTAACCACCCAACCATCCCTTGATGCATTTAAAAGAAGGGTAGATGAGGTGCTTAGGTTTAGGAGAGGACAGGTACATTTGGACTTGATGATCTTAAAGGTCTTTTCCAACCTAGTGATTCTGTGAAATGCTCACTACTTTTGGCTTTTTCTTTTTAATGTCAAACATCCATGAAAGGCATGGCAGATAGGCAGATACTATACTGAAAGAAGCTCTTATCATGCACTTTAAAACAGAGAATTATTTTTATGTTGTGTCCAACCCTACCATTTTAGCTCAACAATTATGTGTCTATGAATTCAAGTGAAAAAACATCAGTGGGAAACTGCTGAGTCAGGACAGATGAAAACAGAACAAGCACATGCCAAAAATTGTAATTGTTTGACCAAAATACATTTAGCTTAATAAGTGCGTGCTATATGTAAGATGTGATGCAGGCTCACTAAACAGTTGTTACGATTGAACAGTTACAGCAGTGGCATATCTTTAAGAAAATGTCACGGTTTACATGTGCAGCTACAGCAGTTAGGTCAGGCAGTATCATTGCTGCTGTTGTCTGGGCTTCCTGAAGTCTCAGTCAAGATTGCAGTCCCAGGCTTTGTACAAGTAGTCAAGCTCTCATTAACATACCCAAAGACTTTACAACTCTACTTTGCAAGCCAGATAAATAGCTCTCTGTGTGTGTGTTGGGGGGTGCATTTTCTTCATTTTCCTCATTTCAGAGGCTGAAAAAGAGTGATTTGCTCACTGTAACAAGATCAGGAGAGTTAGTGGCAGAGAAATGAAACTTGATTTCCTGAGGACCAGACCAGTGCCGAAACCTCAGGACATTTATTTTCATCTTTATCTAAAAATCTAATATGTGAAACTGCAGTTTCCATAGCTGCAATCATTTTTTTTTTTTTAATTTATGGGGCCCCAAAAGCTTCTAGGAATAGTGTTTTCCCTACAGAATGTCATACCAAAAGGAAATTATTTTGTCAAGAGGTATTTTGAAATCCAATGAGATGATTGTATAAAACCTACCGTGCTCACGTTACATGATTTGTTATTACCAGAGAGAGCATATCCAAGGTGATGCCACTAGCAATTTACTCCAGTTGACTTCAAGATCAGGATGAACACCCTTTTCCAGAGCAAAGTGTCTGACAGTGCAAGGATGGAACTGTCTGATGGAGTTGCTGAATTTGAAGGGTAGAGACTCTTAAAAGCAGTAATTTGGCAATGCTTCTTACCAGAATCCTAAGTCTTGTTGGCTTTACACACAGACTATGTCAAAGCCTACTTCAATACTATTGGTAAAGTAATTTAACAGCTATGCAGGTGTTACTAATTTTGCCTTTTGTTAGTGTCCTTGTTCCAGCTGAGACAGAGTTAATTTTCTTTCTAGTAGCTGGTGTAGTGCTGTGTTTTGGATTTAGGGTGGGAATAATGTTGATAACACATGGGTGATTTTAGTTTGTGCTTGGTAGATGTAGTGTTTACACCGAGCCAAGGATTTTTTAGCTGCCCAGGCCCTGCCATGTGCACAAGAAGCTGAGAGAGAGCACGGCCAGGATGGCTGGCCCAGGCTGGCCAAAGGGATATTCCCTAACATATAGCATCACCCTCTGTATGTAACTGGGGAAACTAGCCAGGATGTGGGATGGCTGCTCAGAAGTAGCCTGGGCACTGTTGTAATTTTTTCTGCACGTGTGTGAGGAGTTGCATTTGTATGCCACTCGATTTTATTATTTTTGTTGTTATTATTACTATTATTCCCCACATTTATTATCCTATTAAGCTGTATCTCAACCCAAGAGGTTTTTATAGCATTCTCCTCCCCATCCCCCTGGAGGAGAGGAGTGAGCCAGCAGCTGTGTGGTGTTCAGTTACCCACTGGAGTTAAACTACAACACTTAGAAAGAAAACAAGTAGTATTTAGTCTTTGAATGAATATTATTAATTTATTTGTGAAGCTTTTCATTTGAGGCACAGCAAACAGAGAACGCAGAGCTTCTGCCTCACCTATGCTTAAACTTGGGTGTAGTAACAGAAGCTGCCACGTTTTGGGATAATTGCGGAGAGGAGGACTTGCACAAGTCTGTCATAATTTATGACCACCTCTGTGAAACCTGTATAATACACAGTAGGGAATCTATGCAGCATACTCAATAGTTATCAATCCAACTATAAATTAAGCCCTGATCTTTGCAGGTATTATGTATGGGAACAAGTCCCAGATCTACCAGAGGCTCATTTCTATTTAATGATGTGTTTTGTTTTCAACAGTCTCTTCAGTCTCTCTGTATTTTCTGCATTTCTATAATACCAGAATCTTTTTCCTACACAAATGCTGCAGCAGTTACTTTCATTTGTGTCAAACTGCTTTAATTGCACTGGATTATAATAAAGCAATTCAATCATCAAATGTGATACTTTGCTGTTTCACATCAATGCACAGTTCTTTTAACAGGAGACACAGTCTGTAAATTATATGGAAGAAAAATCAGGCCTTTCTTATAGCAGACAGATAGATACAGAAATTCTTCACAGGGAATTGTTTCTATTGAATATAAAACATAGCACCCCTGAAAATGTGACAGTAAAAGTGCTGAATGGAAGTTAGAGAAAAGAGAAATGCTTTTTTACATTTTAGGTTATAATAATGCACAGATACATGACATTACTAATGGCATTCACAGAAGACATAAGACAGACTCCTTCTGAATATTTTGAATGATGTACAATAAAATTGATTAAGGCACACAGCTAAGCAGCTGTTGCTGTCAGAAGATTGTTCTCCAAAAACAAGGGGGTTGATTCTGTAGCTTAGTATTTGCCTCCAGTAAGTGGCTGAGCAGGATCAGCTCTGAGATTCTTGACACACCTTACTGTCCAGCCATCTGTCCCACACTTTCTCATCTTTGTTGTCAGGATGTTGTGGGAGACAGTATCAAAAGCCTCACTCAAGTCAAGGTAGATGACATCCACTGCTCTCTCTCCATCTACTCAGCTGGTGAGGATATCGCAGAAAGCTACGAGGTTGGTCGAGTATGATTTCCCCTTGGTGAATCCATGCTGACTACTCCTCATAACCTTCTTCTTTTCCAATTGCTTGGAGATGGTATCCAGAACAAGCTGTTCCATCACCTTTCTAGGGACAGAGGTGAGACTGACTAGCCTGTAATTACCTGGGACCTCCTTCTTGCCCTTTCTGAAGACTGGAGTGACACTGGCTAACCTCCAGTCCTCAGGCATCTCTCCTGTTCTCCAAGACCTGTCAAAGATGATAGAGAGCAGCTCAGCAAGCACCTCTGCCAGCTCCCTCAGCACATGTGGATGCATCCCATCAGGGCCCATGGATTTGTGGACACTGATTCCACCTAGACGNCGTTCAGCAGGGGACCCATGTTATCCCTGATCTTCCTCTTGCTGTTCACATACTTAAAAACCCTTCTTATTATCCTTTATGTTCTTTGCCAGCTTCATTTCCAGGTGGGCTTCAGCCTTCCTTGTCGCTTCCCTGAAGGCCCTGACAATATTCCTATACTCCTCCCAAGTGGTTAGGCCTTTTTTCCACAATTCATGGACCTTCTGCTTCCTGTTGAGTTTATGCATGAGCTCCTTGCTCATCCACACAGGTCTCCTGCCACCCTTCCCTGATTTCTTACTCATGGGGACACACCACTCCTGAGCTCGGAAGAAGCGCTGTTTAAACACTGCCCAGCTCTCACCGGGCCCCCTGACCTTCTAACAGCTCAGCCCATGGGGTAGCTCTAATTAGGGCCTGGAAGAAATCAAAGTTTGCTCTCCTGAAGTCCAGGGTAGCAATCATAATTTTTTGCTTTGCTTTTGGCCTTATTCCCATTAGGCCATTCCCATTCAGAGGAACATGGGAAGTTTAGCATAGTTCTGAAACAGACACATCTGATGATACATAGTAAGCAATTGAATTTATGCTTGGAAACCTTCTCAGGGGTTGTCTATTGATAAGTAAGTTTGGGTGAAAACGAGTGGACCTTCATCCACAGGAATACAGAGGTACAGTATCTGAGATATGTGTATGGCAGTTAGCATTCAGAACCATATATTTGACATGCAGTTCTTGTTAGCATCCTAAAAATCCACATTCATTTCCTAGTGGACTGGAGCCATACTGGGTCCATGTTTGAATACTTGCAGAAGCCTGCATCCCTCATCAGGCATGAGATATGGAAGCAGTATTTGCATACTTAATCCAGAACATTAAAACAAACACAACCTGACTATTGTTTGTGCAGCATTTTACAGCTGGTTGAAAAACCAATCCAGAAAAACAGGACTTCTGCAGGCATTTTTTTTTGTCAGCTTCTCAAAATAGAAATATTTCTCCATGAACAGGGTTTCACTGAACTTCAGGACATGAGACAATAAGCAGTTTACCTGGTGGGTTGTGGGAGAGTGGAGGCTCCATGACCCATGGCTGCAAAGCAGTCCCACCATATGGCCTCTCCAACACCTGCTGTTTCCAGATCTGCCAGCTTAGTGGAAGAAGCAGGGCCATCCTCTCCCTCTTGTGAACCTGAAAGCTTCAGGATACATTTGGCTTTCCAGTTGAACAGCAGGAAACCTGAGACCTTTGAGAACTCAGATTATTCTCAGGCTCTGAGACTTAAAGCCCTGGGAGACCTTCTGGAATTTGTGGGACTAACTTTGGTATGAGGAGCTAAAAAGTTATTTGTGAACCTATGAGACAAGAGCCTCCAAATTCAGTGAATTTAAATAAAATTAATTAAAAAAAAGAATTTAAAAGCATGAGCAGAAGGGTTCTAATGTACATTTTAATAAGGCATCATTTATTTTCCTTCATTTTCGACTGTCCTGTGGAACAGGAGTTCTGCCACTTGACTGCCTCTACCAAAGCCTACCAGACTTGTATTTCATGAATATGGTATTTAATTATCTGATAACTTAAACTGTATGATTAATGATTAACTATTAAGAGCCAGAGGCAAATTAAGCAACTGCTACAGTTATATAAGGGATACCCCAGAGAGCCCCTATGAAGATATGTGTGAACCCACAACCAGGCCATCCTTCCACCGATCAGCAGGATCCAATTTTAGCAGTGTGCTCATCAGCTGCAAGGCCCCTCAGCAGGGCACAGACACTCCTTTTCAAATGCCTTTGCTGTCACTGGGTGGTATCCACTTGTAGCTAGGGAGAAAACGTGGAGAAGCAAGAAGAGACAGATGAAAGGAAGAAAGATCAGGGCAAAATCCTTCACCAAATCCTTTTGATGTAAAAGGGAGATGTTACAGTTTGGGTATCAGTACAGACAGAAAAATAAGAACAGAAGACAAATAATATGAAAACCATGAAAGCATGTGGAAAAATTATGAGCCTGCTCTTTATTCTCCATCTCTTTTCATTAGCAGAAAAGAACACGGTTCAACTAGCAATAGATTTTAGAAAGTTGTCTTTCTCTTTACAAGAGCTCAGACATTTTCACTCAGTTCTGCATGTCATTTCCAGGTAGCTGCATACAGATCAATTATCTCTTCTCATCCAGGACAGACTCAAAATTTCCTGGTAACACTTTCAAGATTCTTAAATAAAAAGAAAGGGCACCATAATTGTACCAGTCCTTTTATCCCAATTAAATAGCTGAGAGTTGCTCAAGTGCTGATTAGCCTATACTCTTGCCCTGCAGGATCATGAATCACTCTTACTGGGTTTTTCATGGACCAGAGCTCATCTACAAATTGTTATCCTTTACACAGTATCCAAATGAGAGAACTTCTTAACAGCAGGGAGTCTTTTCATTAATATATAAACCCTAGCTGATGAAGAACAAATGACTTGATTGCCTGAGAAGGTAACTGAGCTACCTCTCAAGTACGCAGCCATGCTGTGGTGGCTCATGGATTTCACTGGCAACACAGTCAAGTAGTTATTTCAATAAAGGCAGGAACCCTTTTCTACATTTCTAAAATAAGCACATTGTAAGTGAAGCACTTTAGCTTGCATTTATCAACAAGAAATATGGCCCCATCCTGTGCAGGTAAAAGCAAGGTATAAATAAATTTATGCTGCCTCTGCTGAGGGATACAAACCTGCTGCTGTCATATTACTTCAGTTATTTGAGACTCCTTTGAAAATTCAAGCTCTGAAATCACTTCTACACCCATGTCCCTTCCAAAATCCTGCTTCTCCTCAGCAGAGAGACTTTAACCAGGATGGATGGGTGCAATACAGTCTCTCCCTTACACCGGTGCCCAAGAGTCACCTCAGACACCGTCCATGGTCTGGAAGTATCACTTTCTCTACTACTGGGAGGTTTGTGGCAGCATCCAGCCAAGGATGTGCAGCCTACTCCATCATCATAGTCTTCTCTCCCCAGAGCAAGCAAAAGCTTTCTCTCTACTCTCTATGAAGGGGGTTGAGTGCTGTGGCAGTGGAAATTTCCTTAAGCTTCAAATTGCTATGAAGGGTTCCGCTGCTTGGTACTGCAGCAATGTTCTATTTACCAGACTGGAAATGACTTTAGGAATATATTTATAATCCCTACATAACTTAGAGCATCAAAGACCACAATGTGTATCTTTTCCCCTTCCAATCTATCTTGTCTAGTTAAACCAGAGGTTTAAAGTTTCTCAGGGCAATTCCTTCACTCTAGGCAGATATGTGCCTTGCAAAATGAGTCTTGATCCGTCATATTTAAACACACACGCAGCACAATCAGCAAGTCAGGAGAATAATCCAAGTACAAATAAGCACTGAAACATGAGATGAGTACTGTTGGAAAACTCTGAGTTTTATGTGTCCACCACACTGGTTAGCCAAAGATTGCAGGCCAAGATTTTTACCCCAAAAGCTGAGAAAGGAACAAAGGAAAAGATTTGTATTCTTGCCCTGTTTTTATACTTTCTCAGCTGTCTACTTATGGCCAGTCCAGGAGACATACTTGTCTAGATGAACTTCTAGTCAGATGCAAGGCAACACGGTAAAAGTGTTTTGTCACTTCAGAGGATCTTTGATATCCCTTCCAACCCAAAGCATTCTATGATCCCACAATTCTATGATATATTGTATTATATATTATTCTAAGTTATAAATTAGAAAAAACCCACCCCTGTTCAGAGTAATTTCTTCTGTCAGTTTTCTTGACTGATAACCCCTCTTCATTGTTCTGAGCAAGATAAAGCCACAGGCTGCATCGTGACCACTGATCTACACCCAAAAGAAACCAAATTACTACCAGTCTCGTATATTTTATTGACTGTTTGGGCTCCTCCAGCTTCTAAAGGCTGAAACTGTGACTAATGCCTAGTGAAAAAATTAAAAAGGACAGAGCAAATGCACTCTTAACTAACAGGCCTTCATATAACATATTCTGTTAATTTTATCCTAGTGTCTAAATGCTAAGGAATGGCAGGACACGTGAATTATAGCCATTTAAAAATAAGAGTGTACCTTAAAAAGAAATTAAATCAAAAGGATGAAGAAGAGCACATACAAATTTAAACAGAGCAGCTGGTAACTGTTGTCTCCTATCCCTTGAGTTTTAGATAATTTTTCCTGTACTTGACTGGGTTTCCTCTGCTCACACACATGCTTTGACTTTTTCTACATGACATGACATTGATGTGTTATTGCCTGACAAAGCAAGAAATTTTGAAGACAACTTCTGTTCTATACAGTGAGGAATTACTGAATTTTCCCCCTTTTTGTCAGGTATAATGCATTGTCAGATATAACACGTGTTCTGTAAAGTTGTTGGAACTACAGTTGTACATGAGTGAATTACATGAATAAGTCTATCATTTATTTTGTTAGGAATTTGACAAGAAAATAATTTAATTCCATTAAATTGTCATACTATTTATTATTATTCTATTATTTCTATTTTCCATTTTTCAGCCTACAGGACTATAAATCATCACTGATGTGCCATGTGGTAGGTCAAAGGTGACCATCTTGAACATAAGATCTTTACAAGGAACTACAGTTCTCATTGAAACCTGCTGGCTCACAGCAGTTAACTACAAGATTCAGCAGTTCACAAAGGTAATACAGCCTTTTCCTGTGGCAGCTGCAGCAGATAGAAATAACAGACTGATGGTTGAAGAGCAGGAAAAAGAATTGGGAACTTTTTCTTTTCTTTATGTCGCTTGAGGGGCATGCTGTGCACTTGGCGGGGCTGCCAGGAAGCTTACTACAGCACCTTCAGCACTTTTGAGGAATAATCAGAGCCAGGTGTCACAAAGCCAAGCCAACATCAGCCACAACTGTGGCCACAGCAGTGACAATGGAGAGTGAAGCACCGGATGCTAGCAAACTGGAAATTTCTCCAGTGTAGGCAAAAAAAAAAACAAACCCTGCCGGTGGCTAAAAGCCAATAAACCAGCCCTGTTCTGGCTAGTCATAAAGCCTCCATCATAAGGACAGCAGGAACAGCAATGTGTCTGTTCCTAAATGACAAACCCACCCCATCCCCCCAACCCCATAGGAGAGTGAAGTCCAGTTCAGGGACTACAGAGCCACCATAAATCACTAAGGATACAAACACAGTCAGTTAAAAAAGCTGAGCTTTCTGTGACTTTATAGCTACATATGTCAATAAAGTGATTGCTTTTTCATATCAGAACTGCAGCCCATCTAGTTCAGCATCCAGCCACCAGGATCCTGCCTTATGTAAGTACCTGAATAAAACACCTTCAGTGGGCATGAATGAGTACAAATAATGCATATATGTGTATATATACATATAAAACTCCATGATCTTTTTGTCCTCATACTACATCTTCTATAAAGCCAGAAGTAACCTTCTGAATAAAGATTTATTACTCTTCCCTATAAATCTATTAGAATTCATTACAGTGTAGTTGATACATCAGTTTGTGTCATCCCTAAACACAGTTATAAGGAAGAGAAACAAGATCTTGGTATTTCATCAATACTTGGTAGTATTAGTAATAATTTCAGCAGCTGTCTTGAAAGCATTTCAACTCTCTTAAATAGGTAAGCAATATTAACATTTGCAAATTTTCCAAGTACTAGTCCTGTTAACTGTATACTGTGACCGCCTAATGAAGCCAAATGAATAACTTACAAGTTTTAAATTAAATAATTAAAGACAGCCACTGATATCTAAATCTGCTGAGATAAAATTAAACCCCTAATTTACAGCCAAATTCTCTTAAGTTATACTGTCACAAAGTTAATGTGGTGTTGAAGGACAGGGAAAAATACGCCATCAGTGACAAACTCAGACAAGATTGAGACCAACAAGTTTCTGGGAGGACTGTAGGTTACCATGATTTGTTTGTGTGGTTTTGGCTTGACTAATCAGATTTTGCAGGATGAATATAATGCATCTTTCCTGAGTGATAAGCATAAAAGCTTTCAGTAAGAATTCATTCTGCATACAGAATAAACAGGGCCAACCAGTTGCAAATACCTAAAGGAGTTCAGATTTTCTCGTTATCTTAATGGATCAAGCTTCCAACACTAGCCAGATCTTCTAAGTCTTTGTTTACCTATGTACACCTTTATATTCCTTGGTGTTTGTTAGAAAAGATTTTAGGTCTCCACATTTTTGCACATCCAACAACTCTTCTTACATGAATAAGCATGTTTCTATAACCTCAGCTACATATCGATTTCAGTTATGTAGATAGGAACTTCTAATTTTTGTTGCCATTTCTTGATTTTTTTAATATTATGTAAATCAAGAAGTCATCAGGTCATTTTTTACATTTTTAAATTTCTTTGTAACTCACTAAACTGGTTTTCTGTTGTTATGCTTTCCAAAACTGTCCCCATGTAGTACTTAAGCAAAGTAAATTACTGTTAATAGGCAAGTACACTTTTGATTTTCAATCACCAATGTAAATTTGCTTGCAGCTCCAGCCCCCACTGAAGTCCACAATAATGTTAACAATAATGTCAACAAGGTCACAATTTGATCCTCTAAAAACTCATGGGTGTTTTTAAGCAGAACATATGAAGATATATGAGCAGGTAGGTGTGTGTTTGCAGGAGCAACAGAAAAGCCACACCTCTGTCTTGTACTCAAAAACTACCTTCTCAACTAGTTTCTTCAAAAAACATCAGTGCTTGCTTGGTTGAAAAAGACTTTTGGCAGTTAAAGACATCGTAAAATGAACCCTCCAAAATGTGTGACAAAACTATTGCAATTAACCTACAATTTGCTGAAAAAGGCCATTTTCTGCTAGCTGTTCAACAATAACAAAGTATCTAATTGCAACGAATCTCTCTGAAGCAGGACTGAGTATCTTCAGATGCCTGAACTTTTTCAATGGGCAGCTGGCTATGCTACTGCAGCAAAACGCTGTCTTCACCATGGAAGCCTAGGTCTTCTTCTCAGTAAAAAGAAATACCTACAGTGAAGTGGGAAAGCTTTCTGGCTTTTGTTTATTTGCTTTTTCTTAGCTTCTCAAATGATGCAAGGTGCAGGTTAGATCAGAATTCAAGCAGGGCATTCAGTAGGACGAAATAACATCATTTAAGACTACATCACTGTTAAACTACCAGGCTTTACAGCCACATGATCTTTTTTTTTTTTTTCATTGTGCAAGCAAGAGGATTCCTGTTACAGGGCAAAATTAGTTAACGGAGTGAGATCATACAACATAGTAGGGGAGCCCTGCTGTTATTTGCTGAAAGAATGTCAGAACTGAAAGAAGGAGGTATTAAATGTAATTCCCTGCTGCTCACTCTCTTAAGGCACAGGCAGCTCTCTACTGGAGGCCTGCTAGCTGCAATCAAAGTTTGCCCCAAGAGACCTTCTCTACCATAAAGCCATACGCAGCAGCAACAGCAGACTATAAAGCTCTTATTAAATTTAAGCACCATCCAGGATGCCTTAAGCAAAGGAGAATTCTCCACAAAAGGTAAATTTGAGGGAGGCTTTACAGGATTTCACAGAATGAGTGAGGATGGAAGGGACCTCTGGATGTCAGCTGGTCCAACCACCCTGCTCAAGCAGGGCCACACAGATCTGGTTGCCCAGGGACATTTCCAGATGACTCTTTTAGAAGGGAGACTGCTGGGAAGCCTATGTCAGAGTCACCCTCACAGAGAGAAGTGTCACCCCACCCTCACAGGGAAAAGTGCTTCCTGATGTTCAGAGAGACCCTCCTGTGTTTCAGTGTGTGCCCATGCCTCCCGTCCTCTCCCTGGGCACCACCAAGAAGAGCCTGGCTCCTGGAATCCTGAGCTGTGCCCGCTGCTCTCGCCACAGCCTCGGGGAGGCTTCCTATCCCCTCGCAGCCCGCAGCGAAGCAGGCGCTCCGCCTCGCCCACCCCTGGGGCAGCCGCGGCCCGGGCCCCTGCCCACTGGTGGCGGGTTACCTCGCCGGCGAAGGGATTTGGTGAAGAAGGGTGCCCTCGACGTCCCAGAGCCCGAGACCGACACAGCAGGAGCCGCCGGCCCGCGGGGATCCGCCTGGCAACCGCGGCCGCAGGGGTGTAGACGCGCGGTCGGCCGGCCCGGGCCGCCGCTCCCTCTGCTCTGCTCTGACCTGCCCGCCACCGCCGGCCTCCCACCTGGGCTCACTGCCCACCACCCCGCCTTCCCCTCCAGAAAGAGGTCTCCTCTTCGAAGTAGCGGCATTGATGGGGCATTTTGAAAGCGCTTTAAAAGACTCCGATTTATAGCACTCCCTTCTTGTATTTAGAGCCGAGCCTGGGTCTCAGCAGCAAAGGCTCTTGAAGTGTGTGTGGTGTGCGGCAAAGGAGCCAGCAAATCCCCGAGTGCTTTCAGAAACACGGATAGAATAGGGTGAGTGACAAAATATGTCAGCTCATCAGATTAAATATTTAGAGCTTCAGCAGAGGGGTCAGGGCTTTGAACAACGGCTGTCTGCCTGAGGTAGGCTGTGGACAAGCACATCTGCCGAGGGGCTGAGGTGAAATAAAGACTTTAGTACCCAGAGGGCAACACTGACTGTCAGAGCAGCCTACTAGGAGTCAGCCTTTGAGGGATTCCCAACTGTGTGTCTCTTGGAAGGTCGTGTAAAAAATAAGACCTTGAGTCCCACACATTTAATGTTAAGAGTGAGATTGGGTGGGTAAGGAGCTGTCAGAAAATGACATTTCTGTGCCATCAGTTCATATCAATTGGGATATGAACAATTAAATATATGTGTCAGTCATAAAAGTACTTATTTATTAATATCTAATCTTTAGCATTACCTTAGAAGCAGGCATTATTGTAGTTCGTTCGTTGGCTTTTTTGAGAATGTGCATTCATCCTTAAGAGTATGTCCTCCCTTTCCTTGGTATGTTAAATTCACATTAAATGAGTTTCATGTGCGTAACAAACCAGCATATAGCCCAAGTCATGCACGTGCCATCACTGGTGGCCATTATCTGTATTAAGTGACCAGAGGATAAATTTACTACAGTTCTTTAAAGATGTGTTTACCCGGACCTATGTGTGCCTTTCAGATTATGTGACTCCAAAAGAAGATAATAAATTGTGTCAAAGAACCGAAGAGACCAAAGTGGAGGAATTGCAGGCCACAGTAACAAGCAAAAAAAAAAAAAAAACAACCAAAACAAAGCAACTGGATAATTTGGCTAATGTAATTTTGAAATAAGTCACACAGAAGATTACTAGAGAGAATTATATCTAGCCTTTTCAGAGCCCAGATAGTGTTTTAGCACTTCATCTGAAGGAATATTTTTATTAACTGCTAGTTATTGTGCACTCTTATTCGTTGTGCTCTGGCCACTGCAGAGGAGTATCATGTTTCAGCGAGTTTCACCTGCTGAACACTCTGAGTAGAACATTCTAGTCACTGGTGCTCCTTGAGTATAGTTTAAAAATATTTAAAGATCAAAACCATGCTCCGGAAAATAGTCTAAGTTGCAGAACACAATTTGTATCAGTGCCATGCTATATGTAGAGAATGGCACTGCCGTTTCAGAGTTATCCTGGTGACATCCCCTCTCTAAAGTCTGTCTTTGAGCCTAAGTGGTGTATAGGGCAAGAATATATGTAGCAACAGTTACACGGGAGGGAGATTAAACTTGCAGCTTTAGAAAATTATGTTCAGTCTTTCCAGACACTTCAAAATAAATTATGCCCAGGTGGCAAGTGGAAGACAGACTTTCTATCCCTAAAAGTCTTCAGATTAAATCAGGCAACTAAACATTTTCATCTCATAGCTTCACGTCTTCTAGCAGATCACACTACAGGTGACAAATGTTCTGAAGGGCAAGCTGTGCTTTAAATTTCACCTAGGCAATTAATTTGCATACAAATAACTGACTAGTCCTTTAATTATCCCATAGTTCTGTTGTTGATAGACAAGAGTCATAGCTCATACTCCCTTAGTTATGTTGGTGTAGCAAGAATAACAAGTAACTTAAAAAAAAAGTATTTTTGTTACTGGAGTCAGCACACGCATCTCTGAATTCACAGAGGGAGCAGATGTGATAAGTAAGAAGATACCATACACAGTTGCTATTTGGGGCTGAACTGTGCTTAAGAGAAAGTTGCGTACATCATAAGCCTGCAGTCAGGAAAAGTTGCTCTTAATGTGCTGATTCTTTTAGAACCAAAACAAAGCTTTTACATCCTTTAAACACCCACTTTTTATTTTCCTATCAGTTATTGTTTTGATTGAAGAGAAGGAAAACCAAAACAAACACTTTATGCAGAAGATATAGAGCTATTTTGAAGAGCCTCCTTTACAAATGCTCTTGGGACCCAGTCTCTCAAATAGAGAGGATCTCTTGTCTGAAACATCCTTCTCTGTAAACAGGTAAGTTTTGAAACTTTTATAGCCTTTTAATCTAATGGACAGCTTCCTAACTTGTATTTAATTAACATATCTTATGCTGGCACTCTTGAAAAGGGGAACAAAAAGGTTTGCTGAAAGAAAAGATATCCAGAGTGTTGTAGAATAAGCAAGAGGTAGAGGAGGTCAAACAGAAAATTGCTGGTTATCCTCATAAAGACAGAAAAAGCTGTCTGCTGTTCCTTCTTCCTTTGCTTTCTTTAGACTTAGCAGCTTCTTTTCATGCTGGCCGTGACAGACTTCTGCTTACAGCCCTACCCTTGTGTAACTCAGTGCCAAGATCTTCTCTGAAGACACTATTCTGCAGAAATAAGGCAGTATCAGTCCTAGTGCATATGTAGCTTCTGACTCGATAGGTTTATGAGCAATACGAGTCTCATACCTGAAGAGAGAGAAAAAACTCTTTCAAAGTAATTCAATCAAAATTATAATCAGTGTTTAGATTTCCAAATGTCATTCAAGATTAAGCAACTTTTTAATTTCAATTCACAACTGGGAATAAAAATCTTTGAACCTTAAACTTATTATGACATTTCAGATATGTTGTTATTTTCACTTTTTCTGATACAACTTTGTCAGAACACGACATATGAAGAAGCAACAATAAATATCTGTAACCTTTATTTGAGTAATAGCACTGAGTTTTTGGGACTGCTTCTCCTGTAGGGACCACAATGATGGGAAGTTATTTTGTTCATAAAGATATAGTTAGTTAGCAAAATACAAGGAAGATGTATAAAAATTCAGTTTGGTTGGGCTTTTCAAGAGGCACAGCAACTAAACAAACAGTTGAGTGATCTAGCAGCAGCAGGAGACCTGCTAATGCAAATACTTAGTGATGACTCATAAAAACAAGCCAAAAGAAAAACATTAACCAGCTTGCCCTTTCTTCACCCCCTCCCTCCTTCCTCCTCTCTCTCCCCTCTATTTCCCTCTCCCCTCCATCCTCTTGTCTTAAAAGCACAAGCAGATCAACACCTACTTGCAGATGGTACATCCAAAAGAAGTGGTAAGGGAGGCAAAATCGAGATGCCATCCCATATTAAAATCTGGACCAATCTATGACAGTCTTCTTTTCCTGAATTACTGAAAGCAAAAAGGTATAAAGAACTTATCTATCTGTCTTACTAAACTCATTAGTTACCATCTTGGCATATAGGGCTAGTTTAACCATGGCAGAAAATATTGCAGTAAAAACAAACATCAAGACTAAGATTTTAAATGTAGTTGTGCTGCAAAAACTCCTTAGAATATTTAAAATCTAATTTTCAGAAATATAAGTATCAGAAATAGCTGAATGCTCCCAACCTTTAGCAATGTATCTGTGGGATTTTCATACAAATTCATGTTATCCTTTGGTCCTCTGCTTTATTTCCATCTGTATGTCTTCCAGTGGATATTATTATAAGCTGAATGTACTGTAATATGTTTGGAGTTTTCTCTGCAGCTTTCTGTGGCTTTACTATTCTTACTTTTCTTTCCAGGAGGCTACAGTAACATGAGTTTAACCAACATACCTCTTACATTGTGAAGTGCTTGCATTAGCAAAGGATCACATTTTAATCAATGTGATATTCAAACTATTAGATGAAGGCTACTATAGGGATTGAAATATATTGTCTGTCTTTGCCATATAAAAAATTCACATGGGAGGAGACCATTCTCCTAAGGGGCTCTGTAAAGAACAAGTTTTACTTCTTTAGGAGACATACCAAGTGCCTGTGTTTGTATCAGCCTGTGAGCATTAGTGGAGATAGTGCATCTTGCAAGTTCAAGTACACCATAAGGACTGCAGAATTAAACTTCTTCTGAGATTAGTTCCATCATCTTCTTTTTTATACATAACGTACAAAATCTACATTCTCAGTCATAACCGAGCTAAACTCATCGGTACTTATAAATGTACTTACTTCTGCTCATTTATCTCTGAGTACATAACGGCAAAGTTATAAGTTGCTCTTACTATTGCTGAAATTTAAAACATGAAATCTATTCTTTGTGTTTCTGATCTAATATATAAATAGACTGATTTGATTCTTGGAAACCTTTAATTTCTGGCTGCAATACACTGGTAGAGGAACATGTATCTAAAATACATGTTTCCAACCACTGGAAGGAAGTCTATCTTACTAATATCTTTATCATTAATTTGCAGTAATGATCCAGAAACTCAAACCAGCAGGAAGGATAAAAATAAAGAGGCAAGCCTTAAATAGCTTGTTGACAGAGAAGTTATAGAAATAGATTTAACCTCAATCTCAGCTACTTGCCACTCTCTTTTTATATCATAGAATCATTGAATGGTTTGGCTTGGAAGGGACATTCAAGATCACCTAGCTACAACTCCCTGACATGGGCAGGAACACCCTCCAATTGACTGAGTTGCTCAAAGCCCCATCCAATCTGACCTTGAACACTTCCAGGGAGGGGCATTCACAGCCTCTCCAGGAAATCTGTTCCAGGAAACCTGTTCCAGTGCCTCACCACCATCATAGTGAAGAAATTCTTCTTTATGCCTAATCTAAATCTAGAGTCTTTTAGTTTAAACTCAATACCCCTTTGTCTGATCACTACACTCCCTTATAAACAGCCCCTTTCCTGTAGGTACCTTTTAGGTATTGGAAGGCTGCATTAAGGTCTCCCCTGATTCTTCTTTTCTTCAGGCTGAATGAGCTCAACTCTCTCAGCCTGTCTTGACAGGAGAGCTCCTTCAGCCCCTGATCATCTTTATGACCCTCCTCAGGACTTGCTTCAACAACTTCACGTCCTTATGTCCAGGAGCTGGACACAGTATCCCATCTGGGGTCTATGGGATTGTATTCTCTGCAGTTACTGCTTTGTCATGTGTCTGTAGAGAGGACAACATCCCTTGATCCTTCACAGGAAATTACATGATGGAATGAAACTCTGTAAGAGAAGGCAGGATTTGAGGGCTGGTGCAAGAAGTCTGTTCTCTGAGACCTGACTGGGGTTACACCATCAGTACCATTACTCATGCTGTGAACTTTGTAAGCAGGGCTGGTGGATTCTACAAGTCCTGAAGTCATTAAGCTAATTAGGCATTACAGTTATAAAGTACCTCAGTGTGGCTGAACCCATCCACCAGCCATATGGAGCACTGCAGTAATTGAGTCTCTTCAGTGGCACTCAAGATACAAATCTGCAGTCTGATAAAAGAGATTATCTTCAGACCCTGTGTCAAGTTGGTCTTGGAGTGAAGGATTTAACATCTTCACCTGAGTACTGCTTTTCTGTGTTCACTGCAGAAGATAGGTCTGCACAGCTAAAAGAAGGATTAACATAGATTAAGTCTTTTTCAGAGGAAGGCAAGATCAAGTATGGGTTTGCAGATTGACCTTCATCTTTCCAAAATGAAGTCATGACCCAGTGATGCAAAGCCCTTCCCATTCAAAAGAAAGGTGACCAGCATAGATGTTGGTGGACATCTGTGGGGTTTAGTTCATGGTATTAATAGCAATTCAAATTATTATTAACACTGTTAGTAATGTAGTTATTTAACTAAGTAGTTTAAAAATAATTAGCAGAATCTGTTCCACAATACTTTCAACAAATCTCAGCCTGTATGCAGATGGATGATTCCTGTTAAAGTTAAATACTGGGATATCATTTGAAGAATTTAGTGTCAGAAGGGCATAATTCCATGGCATTGTCATGTCATGTGTTACCTTAGCTGTAACATTATGTTGCCTCAATCACTATGAAAGCCTTGTTCACTGCATTGTGCAAGAGACCTGGTGATTACTTCCCAGCAGTAATGAGAATGAGTTATGAGCATCTCTGCTTCTTCCTAAAATAACAGGGAACGAATTTCATGTGGGCAAACACTTGACTCATTCTTCTTGGAACTGATAGCTTACCACACAGGACTTGGAGGCTGCTCAGTGAACCAGTCCATGGTTCACAGGAAGAAGAAGCCTCCAGAGGAGCTCAGACACTCAAAGAATAACATTCTTGGCCAAAAATAACCCTGAGCACTAAAAACAAATTGAAAAAAAGAATTGGTTTACTTGTAAATGTGTTGCAGCAACACGTACCTCCAGACATATCTGAGAAATGAATGGTACAGCCATCTTTGTCCCTTCACTTTTCTCTTTCCAAGTAATGCTTCTTCCCAACCAAACCAGCGCTACATAGGATATACATGACCTAAGGTCCTGAGTCACAGGAACTATGTCAGCTGCTGCTGGTGAAGATCCTGGTGCAAGATGTGAAGGTAAGAATGAATGCCCTAGGGCAATTGCAATGATACACTGATATCTGCAGAGGAACTGAGAAAAGCAGGAGAGCTTAGGAAAGGCCAGAACTATAATAATGATGTGTGAGAGAGGGGCAATCCCTCATGTGATGCTGTACAGGGAGGATGAGTATGTGACATTCTTGGCAGGTCCCAAATTAATATGCAGAGAATGCAATGCTGCATGTTGTGTTGTAGGTTTCAGCACTGATTTGTATGCATGAGCCACCAGTGTGCCCTCATGGCCAAGAAGACCAATAGTATCTTGGGGTGCACTAGAGGAAGAGTGTGGCCAGTAGGTCAAGGGAGGTTGTCTTCCTCCTCTATTCTGTTCTGGTGAGGTCACATCTGGAGTACTGTGGTCGGTTTTGGGATACAGAGTTCAAGACAGACAGGGAACTACTGGAGAGAGTCCAGTGGAGGGCTAAAAGGATGATTAGGGGACTGGAGCATCTCTTCGGTGAGGAAAGGCTGAAAGAGCTGTGTCTGTTTAGCCTGGAGAATAGAAGACTTGGAAGGGATCTGATTATAACTTATAAATAAAGGTGGATATCTAGAGGATGGGGCCAGACTCTTTTCAGTGGTGCCCAGTGACAGGACAAATGGCAAAAGGCACAAACTGGAACACAGGAGTTTCCACCTCAGTGTGATGAAAAACTTCTTCCCTTTGAGGGTAACAGAGCAGTGGGACAGGTTGCCCAGAGAGGTTGTGGAGTCTCCTTCTCTGGAGATATTAAAAACCCACCTGGACACGTTCCTTTCATGCAGGAGGTGATCACCTGCTCAAGGTTACCATACTTTAACAGAGTGATTGGGATAGATGATCTCCAGAGGTCCCTTCCATCCCCTGCCATTCTGTGAATCTGTGATTCTGTGCTTCAGTGTATGAACATTCTATGTGTCAGAGTATGGGGATGAGATGTATTCAGGATCATAGAAATGCTACGTCTCTCCTGCCTGCTCACAGGCACTGGTGAACTGGAGATCAGCTTTTCTCCCATACCACTTCCAGATGCTATACATTTTCCCTGCAGCCTCACAGCTGACTGTGGGGAATGGCATGGCCAAGTGTATGCCATGGTTTTGAATCTATGTGTTTAATCCTGACTGACAGACCTTCTGCAGACTCTTTGGCACACAGTAGCAAATGGCTCATTGACAGAAGGAATATGTCCTTGTTGGAGATGTGAATCCTTGCTTGGATGAAGGAGCTGCTGTGTACTGCCAGCTAGCATTCTTACTGATTGCTAAGTTTCCAAATTAAAACTGATTTAACTCTCCATGAGGCAGTATGAGATGTTGCTGTGGTGTGAATCGTTATGGACATTTGCATGGATCGGGAACCGAAACCACCCCTACCCACACACCTTTTTCCTTCCTTCGTGTTCCCTTCCCTACCCCTGTGAAACCCCTCCTTCCTGACAGTGATAAAACATTCTTTCCTCCCTCATAGTTTTAAATAGGGATATAACAAGAGCGATCAGCCTGTACAGAGCAAGGGAAAAGGCCTGGAACTGCTTGGTGGTAGTGGGAAGTAAAGGAGAAGAATTGATTGTTCCCTTTCTTCTAAAATATTTTAATTCCAATACTGATAAAACAGAAAGAATAATCTTTAGGATTCTTGGGAAAATTTCAGCAATGGCTGCTCCAAGAAGTACACTTATCCTCATTTGTTTGCTGACAAATCAGCTTTCATTCCAGAGATGGCATGAGTCTCCAAGGAAAGCAAAACATTTCTGTTCCTGAGTATTAGTGGCCTGAGGCCGATCTCTGTAAACTGTCTACAACTGAGGCTTCTCTGCACTGGGAAATGACATTCATGTTGGAACAGGAATGCGGGAAATTAATGTGGTAACAGACACAGTGCTAAACACAACTGTATATTTGGAGTTGGGCTCTCATTTGTGCTAAGCCTTGCTTAACTGCACAAGAAGCTACAAAGGGATCTTGAAGTGGATAAAATTATTAGAGTCAGAGGTTCTTAACAAGATGTGGAATACACCAACCCAAAAAACATTTTAATGCAATTTATTGGTGTAAACAGAGAGGGAAACAAGTAGTTTAAGGGCAGCTGTTATCATTATCTTAATTGGTCATGGTGGCTTCATGCTGAAGTTGAGTTTGTACTTGATAACAGAGATAAGCAAAATGAAAAAAAAAGTATGAGCATCTTTATAAAATAAAATAGGATCTTCTTTTTTTTCTGTTAGTCTGTTAAAAGAAATATGCTTAGCATAGCTATGTTTAACTGTAGACTTTTGTGTGGAAAAACCTAGGAAACACCCAACACCATTTGCCCATTCTTGGAGAGGGTTGGGATGGGTCACTCAAAAATGTCAGGTCCAGATTGTCATGAAAAACCCATTTTCTAAATTTCTTTAAGGAACATACTGCCTCTATTGTAACCAGCTGGTGGTTTTGTTAGGACCTGTGCATGACTAGGAATGCTTCTTGTTATAGTACCATATCTTTGACCAAAAATGGATGGCATTTTCACAGAATCACAGAATTGTAGAGGTTGGAAGGGACCTCGAGAGATCATTGAGTCCAACCTCCCTGCCAAAGCAGGTTCCCTAGAGCAGGTCACACAGGTCGGTGTCCAGATGGGTCTTGAATATCTCCAGAGAAGGAGACTCCACAACACCCCTGGGCAGCCTGTTCCAATGCTCTGTCATCCTCACCATGAAGAAGTTCTTTCTCACATCAGTGCAGAAACTCCTGTGGTCCAACTGGTGACCCTTGCCCCTTGTCCTGTCTGCACAGGCCACTGAGAAGAGGTTGGCCATCTCCCTTTGTCTCCCACACTGCAGATATTTGTAAACATTGATGAGATCCCCTCTCAGTCCTCTTTTCTCATGGGTGAACAGCCCCAGCTCACTCAGCCTTTCCTCATAGGGCCTCCAGGTCCTCAATCATCTTTGTGGCCTCTGCTGGACTCTCTCCAGGAGATTCCTGTCTTTTTTGTACTGGGGAGCCCAGAACTGGACACAGTTCTCCAGATGAGGCCTGACCAGGGCAGAGTAGAGGGGTAGGATCATCTCTTTCCATCTGCTGGCTCTGGTCCTCTTAATGCACCACAGGATCCCATTGGCCTTCTTGGCCACCAGGGCACACTGCTGGCTTGTGGCCAACCTGTCATCCACCAGGACCCCCAGGTCCTTCTCCACAGAGCTCCCCTCTAGCAGGTCATCCCCCAGCTTATACCGATACCTGCAGTTGTTCATTCCCAGATACAAGACCCTATACTTTCCTTCTCTGAGAACTGAGATATGTAAGTACCTATAATGGGTTTGAAAAAATCATAGTAAGACTGGAAACATTAAACACTAACTGCTTAATATTGCAGTTATTTTATTATTTTTCTTTGTTATTAATGTAGTAAAATTAATTGAAATGTTAATCTAGAGTATTTGCTAAGGCATTATGCCTACTCTATATTCAATTCATGTTCCAGTGCTGTGGGTTAAAGATAGATTCCCTATTACAATATATTACATTCAGGCTTCTCAGCAGTTTTGACTTAAAGCATTGAGTTGCATTAATTGTACTTGCTGTCTGCCCACGGGGTGTAAAGAGGTGATCAAAAGGTTGGCAAGCCTTAGATAACTGTGATATTTTTGCATGCTAACAATAATAGATCTGAAAATCAAGAATTTCTCCAAGAGTTAACCCATAGGGTAACTATTTAGCAGGCAATGTAGCACAGATGTAATAAAACTAGTGAGGGTGTGACCTTATGGAGTCCTGTACTTGGTACTTTCCAATTCAGATTGGAGGTGGCTTTCATTGAGCTTGCATAGTGTTAGGTGAAATATTTTAAAATTAAGGGGTATGCATAGTACAAGGTGGAAGATCATGGTGTTATTTTAATTGTGTTTTCATGAAGCATAGAAAGTGACATAGTGTTTTGGATACTGCCCTGAGAATTGGAGCCAAGAAATTGTGTTTTTTAAATCCTGATACTGACATTTATTTAGAGCCAGAAAGAATGAGGCAGCTTCTGAGGCACAGTTACCCCAGTTTTGCTAGAGAATAACTAAATCACTCCTAGTTACCCTATTTCCAAAATGTAGAAACAATGCTTATATTATGAAGGTTAACTAGATCATGTATTACAAATTGTTTTGAAAATTGAGGATCAAAGAAATTGCATACCTTTAAAAAGGGCTACTTAATAACTTATCAGAGAGCTGGCTCCTGCTCCCTCTGTCTTACAACAGTTTTGCAATTTGTTTTGATGATGGTAGGATGACCTCCAGAGTTTCTACAATTTTCATCTACATTTTATTTGAAGACTGCAATGCCTGCACTAAATGACTTTTTGTGTCACACAAATCCTATGATAATTAAGAGGACAAAAAAGGTTCTTTAGGTTCTAAGATCCTTCAGCATTTTAGATATTTTATCATGATTCTATCTATCTATCTATCTATCTATCTATCTATCTATCTATCTATCTATCTATATTCCTGCATTGTGTCCATTGCTCCACTTTCATTGCTCTTCATCCACTGGTTAAAAAGAAAGCCAGTTGTTCTCTTAGCTGAATTTTTCAAACTTTGCTTGTGATCAGAGTGAAATCATGACAAATAATCAGCATAGGAACAGCTTAATTGTACAGTTACACACAGTTTAGGAGAATAAAAGTGTGCTTTCTTACTGTATTTGGACAGAAGAGAACTATTGTTTTGTAAGAATAATTTCCCAGCTACAGGAAATAAATTTAAAATTCCTGGAATATCTCTTCATCTGAAAATTCAAGGGAATTTAGAGCTGCATGTGAAATTTGTGGCTTAAACCCGTTTCTGGGTAAATTAGAAGTGCTGATGGAATAAGTTGGGGTAAAACAGCAACAACTCCTCCAGTTAGAACAAGGTATTACAGTAGATCTGTATAGGGGTCTGCCAAGAAAGATGATCTTTACTTACCCTGTTCTTGTGCTCTGTTCCATGTACATACTTATGTCTGTTCTTAAAGAAAGGTACTGAGCTGGCTGGACCTTTATTCTAGGCAGATGTGGAAGTTTTTGGAAGCTGCACCCTTTCCCCTCTGCCTATGGAACAGGCTATGCCATACGCCACTCTTTTACATCTTTGATGTGATAGCTTCACATCAGGAGGGGTGGACAGTGATGGTGACCTCAGGCACTTGTTGACTCAGCTGATGCTGAGCTCCTGGCCTTCAGCCATCTGTACTCTGGGTGAGTTGTAGCACTCCCTGACTTTTGTCTAGTCCCCCAGATTATTCCAGATAGCAGAGTTACACTCTGGCTTTTCACTCTTGCACAAGGGCTTCTCTCTCCCATCAGGTGTTGGGAAAATGGAGCATATGGGCAAAGTTTCTTCATGTGTCAATGCCATATACAAGAAGACATTATGTGGCCATAGTCTTACTGATAGACACAGGACTGTGGAGGACACTTCCCTTTTATCCAATATGTAGGCATATTCCCATTCCAGTGGGAATCCTACCTGTTACTGCAGAAATTTCTAGGACTACTGTAGTAATTAAAGTGCAGGGTTGCTCTGAACCCTGGATCAGAATTTGGTCTGTATTAAGTAAATTGTATTGAATTTAGTATCTGTTGTTGACTTTCATTTAAATCAACAAACATGAAAGAGAATCAATTAAATATATTGCTTGCTAACTGTACACAGATGTATGTGCTCTTTTGCATCTCATTCTGTTATTTTTGTCCTTTGTTTAATAAATACAATAAACATGCCCAACTTAAATACATTACTGCAGGATGCTAATATACTGAGGATATTGAATATAATAGTTGTCCTGGAGAAATGGTCCAACAGAACAAATAAAGAAACCCATAAATAAGTTGATATGATTTGATGTGATTATTCTGTCTTAAATTTCTAGGGACGACAATTTTCACTGTAATTTCGTTCTCAGAAGTCCTAAATAGCAAGACAGAGGAATAAATGATGATCACCAGAGTCACAGACCAATAACCGACTTAGACAATCTTCGGTGATTTTTTCTCTAGTTTATTTTAAACAGTTAATTGTTTAGTGTATGCATACTTAAGGGACTCTCTCCTAAAAAAGAAGTAATACTACTACTGAGTAATATAATTGTGTTTTATAGAGGTATATATTAATGAACATAATTTTATCTGATCCTGGATGATCTTTGTCTATTGGTTAGTTGTCAGAAGACTTATTTTATGATAAATCTATTTTATGGGAAATAGAATATTCAATTCAAAGCAAGCTTGCTTAACTTTTCAGTAAAACAGGGAGCTTTCCACCACACAAAAACATTGAACTAATCACTCAGAATTATTTTGTGTACTTTGATAAAGGCTTCAACAGTGCAATTTAAATCAGCAGGGTACCTATTCAACATGATTTTCAGGGAGATTCCAACTGAGTCCTGATCTGTAAAAGTATATATTTTAAATAGGTTCCTATTTTTGTAGTGCAAGTGCTCAAGGTTCGAATGGAAGAGTGAAATCAAGGCGCAGGTGAAGGTCTATTTTTAGCTTTGCATTTTGCGTGGCCAGGTAGGTTATAAATATGGTGTTTGAACTCTAGTGTACGAGCGGAAAGGCAGACTACAATCACATATTTCTGGAAATAGGACACAGTTTAATAGCTACTGCTTCCTTTATTTTTGTATGAACAACGCTCCGTGGATTTCTTCAGTAAAATAAAAAACCAGGATATTGATAAAGTTTTCAGCCTTTGGAGTCTTCACACATCCTTGCAAGACCAGTGCAAGAAATCCTCTCTTTCTGTTGTTTTTCTGTTACCAATCTTATCATTCAGACAAAAGGAGTTTAAATAGCTCCACTTGTACATACAGTGGATAGCTCTGAAATTAGCTGCCTTGAAATACAAATGTATTCTGGTATTCTTTGTAGGGAACACCCCTAGTGCTTGTGTTGATGATATACCCATATGATTAGCATTTCCTGAGTTTTCAAGTGGTTTTCCTTAAACTTGATATGCTTATTAGGCTGTCATTGTGTTCTGTTTACAAAATATGACTGAGAGAGACCTGTGCTCAAATCTCCATATGACTTCTGGATTTTTATATTCCAAACACCTATATTCTGAAAATTTACGCAGAAGTTCAGTAATATTAGATGGTTTGAGGGATGATAGTTTAATCCTAACACCAGTTATGTGCCAAATAGCTTTGTGTCTCTTTACCTGTGCACTTGTATTGGTAAAAAAATGTTTCTATCCCACATAACTGCAAAGAAGGGTAGATGAGTCTTTGTATGATGCCTCATATCACTTTAAGTTTGCTGCTTGAAGGCTGTGCATCAAAGCATTTTGTGCATCATTAGCTTGTTCCTTGCCAGACGACATGGTACCCACACAAATATTACCATCTGGTAACTTCTGTTTAAAGCAGCTGTTGTCAGAGTATTCCAGAATTTTAATCGGTATCTAGATTTCAAAATGCCAAAGCCGAAATACTTTTGATCTCTCTGCAAACGGAAGAGCTTCTTAGTTCACAGGGCTGCACTGCAGGGTGCTGATCCTCTCCTTGAACTGCATCCATGCACAAAAGGTCCATGTTCCAGATACAAGTTCCCAGATTATAATTGTTTTACTGTAGCTGCCTGTAGGAACACCTGTAATGTAATAAGGAGAGAAACAAGAAGGGAGGGTGCAAAAGAATGAGAGTTGTGCACTGAATTGTGACAATCTAGAAGTTGCTTGGGCTCTTCGGTCTTAAATCATGATGCAAATGAAAGGCATGCTGTTAATTTCTGTACAATGTTGTTCACAGACCATGTGTTGATAAAAACAGCAAATTTTAGGTTTTGGAATAACTGGGTCAGATCACAAAGTGAGAACAACTTGGGCTAAAAAGAAATTAAGCTGATATACAGCTTTGTAAATAGTAACATTTAAAAGAACTAGTATACAATGTGGGGTTTTAACAGGGGTTTCTTATTTCAGAAGAACACAGTAGTGGAAAGGTATTGATCAAAAATCTGGCAGAAGTGTCATTGCCGACATGTAACAGGTGTGAAAATTGTATCCTCCAGTTCCTTGAGTCACCAAAGATTGTAAGTTTTAAACTACAGGAATGAGCTAGGAGGAATTTCTGTATGATACTGTAGTAAGGAATAGTATTGTCTTAGTGACAGACACTGAACTTCTTCATATCTCTACCAACAGAAACGTGGATTTTTCTCCAGGGAACTCAGTATTGGTACATTGTTTTCCAGTCAGTGGAGTTTTGCCATTGATGCAGCATGTAATTAGTCATGACCCATAAGTTGTAACTATAGAAAACAACTAAGTATCGCTGAAAATTATGATTCCATCAAGGAATTATCGGAGGAGAGAGAACTGGGGGACTTGTTGCTATAGCAGTGGGTAAAATGTAGCCCATTACAGATGAATAATATTGGCATGGGATTTCTATGAAACACAGCAGAATGTACCTAAGAAATCTGCGGGTACATTTAAAAGAAGTTTAACACCAAAGAATTTGAATATCAATTCTTCATTATGTGAATTTACTCATTCCCAAAGCAAGCAAGCAAACAAACAAAAAAACCCATCCCCCTCTAAAATTCTGTAACATTTTATTTCCCTAAACCTTAAAAACTTGATCTTCTATGGTGCTGTTTTCCATATCTCCTCCTTTTACTGGGCAAAGTAAGTTTGCATTCATATTTGCCATGTAGCTCTTAAAACAAAAAAACTACAAAAAGATTGAGGTACTGTACTAGAAAGTGCAGATACTAATGCTGTTCCAAGGGGATGCTCTTTGAGGGTGTTTTGCAGTGTGGGCTCTGGTGTGTGCGGATGCTACAAAGAGAGAGAGACAAGGGTTTTACTGTGATTCTTGTGTTCTGCTGATGTTCTCCTTCCCAGACAAATTCTTATGATTATTGATTATGGTTTTTCCACATTTGTGGCAGCTAAAAAGTTGTGTGGATTTAATGTCTGGTTGTTCCATGGATTCTAGGAAATTGGAGTACTTGCCTGTGCAAAGACTGTATAGCTGCAGTGGGAACATGTCTTTAATCATTGGGACTGCACGTTTTCTGCTACTTGTAGTAATTTCCCTGGTTGCTTCTGGCAGACTGTCTGGATACCCTTTTGCCTGAAACTGTACCACTTCTCGAGGAGTGATTAAAGGACTGGATCTCAGTCTTACATTTTCACACTGTTATTGCTGCTGATGTGGTTGAGATCAGAATACAAGTCAGCAATGAGCCACATTTGTCTTCTGTTAAGTAGCTCCAAAGAAATAGCACAGGAGATTAATTGGGATGAATATGCCGACACATGGTACATATGAAGGCATAGTCTCTGCCTTCTGCATACTTATGTTTGTATATGTACATATATAAAATATATATATGTGTACATATATAACGTGTATAATATGTTATGTGTTTACACTGTGCATATTATTTGCATTCTGTGCTTGTCAGTCCAGGCCAGAGAGCAGGTTTCTGTAAAGCACTTTGTTTTCCTTTTTTTTTCTGACTTCACTGAAAGTGGAGACATGCTTGAGGCACCCACACTCCTTTATGCATATCTACTGCTCTTCATCAATCAGATAGTCGCAGTCAGCTGATCAAGGCACTTTGCAACCTTTCTAACGTGTGGTTGCTGGTGATTTTTCCCCCCTTCCAGAATCTAATTGCTCACTCTCTACTTTATCATAGATTTAATAAGATATTTTTCTCAACTATTCAAGTGCTTTTGCTAAAGTACAATTATAGCGATTATATTAAGGAAGGCCATGAGCTGAAAAATATAGAAAGCCTTATTTTGAAATGAGGCAATATTAGCAACACAAATACATGCAGCTTGGAACTTGACCAACATAAAACAGATTAAAGAAGAACAGTTTTTGGAAGACCAGGATATTTTTTGAAAATCATAAAAGTGTTGAAAGAAATGGGAGTATCACAATAATGCTGATTTGGAACAGGCTGAGGAATCAGATTGTTTTGTTCTCACACTGAGTAAATCAAGAGTCATTCCATTTAGTGAATATAATTCTGCCAATAGAAAAACAAATGTAAATAGCAAAAGAAATGGTCTGGAGAAACTTATCCTTTGGAAAGCTCTATGCACAAGTCAAGTCTGACATTTTCTATTTTCTGGGTGGAAGAAAAGCAAAACAAATGTTGGAGCCTCCTGTTGGTTTATTTTGTTCCCTCAACAACACAGTAAAGTGTGTGGCATACCAAATGTCTTTTTCGGTATGAATTACATAGATGCATATGCTCTGCTGGTACAGAAATCATAGCACTTTGCAGGGGAGTCTGCTGCTTCTTACTCCTTCAGTTTGACAAACTAGACTTCACAAGAAATAGTCATCACAAAAAAGGGAGCCTGCAAAGCCATGACATTTCATCAGTACCTGGCTTCTCCTAACATATCTCTCGATAGGCAGAATGTAAACAATAAGCTGCATCTTTCAAGAAACATTTGATACAATTGAGTTTATGCTTGGTGCACCAGTAGCACTCTTCTTTGTGCATTGGAAGTAGACCATGCAAGCAGTCTGATTTTATCAGGTCTACTTGTGTAACATTTATATTTCTGTGCTTTTTAGAGAAGATAGGGACTTATGACTTTCTGAATCACATTACAGTATTGACTGATCAGGTCAGATATCTTGCTTCCTACAATGGCCATGACTTAATACTTCACAGTTGCAAATAGCAACTATTCAGATGTGGCAAACTTAATGGCAGAAGGTGACTTCTGCCCACTCCCATCACAGAATTTAAACAAACCGTCCATAGTCATTGATTGCTAGTTAATACTCTTAAAGACATAGCTCTAAATAGTTCCTGAATGTATATACTTCTGGTATTAGGAAAAAAATCCCCAAATGACATCCCCCCCCCCCAATTTTATAGGAAATTCTCTTTTTTAAAAGCAAAGAAGCAACTATTGTCTTTGAACTGCACATTATAAAAGTGTAAGCCATCTTCTTCCCCCTCCTTCCATAAGCAAGATAATGAGATAAACTGGGTATCTAAAAAATGGAAGAAGGGGAAACTGTAGCCTGATCTGCAAACACTACTGATGGAACTATTTCTGGTACTAAATTTTATTCAGTTGTAAATCTGTGTTGGCTTGAGCCCTCAACCACCAGCTATGGATTTAATCAATGTTTGGAGCTGGATGAATAATTCAATTTGATCTGTTCTACTTTAGCTTGTGAAATCCATCTTCAGGTTTCTGTTTCCTCATGTATTTATCCACATAGTACCTGAATTCTTTCGAAGCTGTGCTTGTCTCCCTTCAGGATGATGGTTGAAGAGGAGCAGGCCCTCAGTTCTGTATGGGGTTCTGCTTAAACAGAAAAAAATAAAAAAGACTGTACAAAGGCAAACAGGCAAAATTCAGTACCAATTTTTCAGTCTTTAGTTAAATAGACACAAGGGTGACATTGTAAAACGTGTGAAGTGAAATGACACAGTTCCCATGGGCTTAGAAAAGAGCATGGTTTCAGACAACGTCTTAATTCCTGCAAAATTCAGGCTTGAGAATGCAGTTTTGAAATGTATTTTCCATGTTCAGCTCTATAAAATGTCTCTTCTCAGTTTAAACAAAGAGAATGCAAGGCTAATCGATGTCACATTTCAAACATTTGTATAAATGCTTATTCAAACTCTTTTTAATCAGTTTTATGTAAAACTTAAGGTTGGTCTGGTCAAAATATAACTTCCTTACATTAAAGAGGTCAGATGGGTGACTTGGGGTAAAATAATGATAGATAGTTCATTCTCAAACATGACTTGGCTGCCTAGATGCAATAGAAGCTTAATGGAAAACACTGTGATTGAGCGGCAGGGATGGTAATTTGTTTGCAAATGTAGAAAGTCTTCACTAGAGCAGCTGTTCCATAGCAGTCCTGCCTCTGGACTAAATGACCATCCTGCACTTGGTGGCCTTTGTATTTTGTGCTTACTTTTTCTGGTTCTGTTAGACCTCCATTGCATTGCGGATTCAAGTTAATGTGCCTCATCATTCCCCATCAGACATCAGTAAAAGCCAAGGAGCAATAGTCAGTACAACCTATTTCTAGAAGCTGAGTAATATTTCTTTTTTTGTTTTGTTTTGGTTTTTATTATGTACCTTCCATTCAGATTCCGCTCTTTTCTGTGAACACATTTAGCTGCTAACATCAAGAAAACAAAATTATGCATTTTAAAAACAATCAAAGTTTGACAGTAAATGGTGTTATGATGAAATAGGCATAATGTGGCTACATTGTGGGAGGCAGATTGATGTTTTTAATTATTAATTTTCATGCTTTTAGGGGCTTGGATTTTTAATGTAATGTAATAGGTATCATCACATCATTACATTTAGCAACTTCAAGTGGATTTAGGAATATGTGTGAAGCTTTGGTTTTTGTTTTGGTAATCTGGCAACAAATGTGTATGAAATTTGGATGAAATGCAGAAACAACATGCAAAATGACAGGCTGGTGAGAGGGAAGGTCAGATAGATGTAATTTTCACATCAGGGTGAAGGTGGTAGGCTAAAAGAAGTTGGAGTCGTAAGGTTTTATTTCTTGTTACTTGTGTTGTGATGGAGCTGCTGCAAACTTTCCAGAAATGTGGGAAGTAATATTTATTTCTGTTGCAAAAGTTAGTGCTTGAGGCTAAGTCTGGAACTGAGCTAACTGCTCCTATCCTGGTAATAGGTGGTGGCAAAGAAATGTGACTAGGTTTTGGTTACTTACATTGCCTTCTCAACGTATACCCCAATCCTCCCTGGCACAATTGCAACCATCTTAGTTTATAAAGGCTCTGGGTTAGACAAAGGACAAGAAAGCTTCTGCAGTTTTCCTGCCCTGCCTTCAGCTTTCTTTGCCAAGTCACTGCAGGCCATGCATTAGAGATGAAGCCTACTTTTGTATTCATCTTTGCCTGTAGTTCTTCCTTTCCATCCAGTCTGATTGTTACTAGCCTTGAAATGTGTGTTTATGTGGCATAAGAGTAAGAGGACACCTCTGTATCCTTGTAAGATCTCTTCTTGGCTGTGGAACTAACATGACAGGAGTAAGCAGGAACAGGATCTATTTTTGGTATGACTCTTCTCTCATCTGGTGAATTGGAGAAGAATAAATTCTCTCCTTCCTCAAGCATAGCAGACAGCAGCATCTCACTGTCTCATTGTAGAAGTAAATCCATGCTTTCAACAGTCTATTTATAGAAACTAAATATCCCCAAGAGTCAAGTTGTCCATGGGAAAACAATACAGTTCACAGCAACTTTGAAGTAAGTACCTTATCCTTTTGAGTAGTTTGGGTACAGATTTAATGAAGTTTCATCTTTTAGCAGTGATTCTCTGTACATGGTACAGAAATGACTGGAAATATTTCTATTTACTCCTTTTGCTTTCTGGGCAAAGATTATATTATGTTTCAGATTATGATCTGAAAATATCTAATTCCCTCTGTTTAATTCCTGTGGAGAATATTTTGTTGTTCATTGATATTGAAGACTGGTATGGATTTAGCAGCTCAGTTCTTACTTATCTTTTGGACCATTAAATATGTAAAAATATATACTCCATGGGAAATAGAAATAATTTTGTTCCTCGTGATTACAAAATCATTGGAAAGGCTGAGGTACATCTGTAATGGCTTTCCATTAATATAATAATTATATTTAGTAATAGGCAACTTACAGACTTGGATTTTCAAAATCCTCTTACTGAGAGAGCCACCAGTCTTGGTCTTTTCACAGGACTATGGAACCTTTGTGTTCCTTCAGATGAAGGCAGAGATGTTCACAGCACCCACACCATCTTGTACATACTGCTCAGCAGCACCAAAAGTGAAACGTATTAATGAGATTGATAAGCCATTTATGGCTTCAACCCATTTTTGTGTTGATGTTTCTGGGTAAGATTTCTCACTTCTCTCTGATGCCAATGTAGATTTGAACCTTGTGGCAGAAATGCTTAGTGGGTAGCAGGGATGTGAGCAATTTCATAAACCAGTCTTGCTGCAGAGATGCTACCTGGATCGATGTCAGGCTCATCAGAATGGCTTATTATCATTTCCTAATGTCACAGTCCCATCGTTGAGGAAGAAAGTTTAATCTAGTGTCAACAACATGTGCAAGATGTTTGAGTGTCTGGTTCCACCTATTTGATATATAAGTATTTAAATATTAACCTATGGGATGTTGTTTTTGTAGCATGCAGCCCCGTGGTTTCCTAAGGCACAGCAGCTATCCATCTGCCTCAAGAATACAAAAGCACCCATGTTTTCTAAAACTCAAGTGTGCTCTCATATAATTGAAAAGAAGTTCTAGTCATTTTCTGAAAAGTGACAGCAAATAACTCCCATTTTCATGCTAGATATATTGAGTTATGCTGTCTTTCTCCAGTGATACAGTCTCACAGTCTTCAAATTAATCCTGTCTCTACAGACCTGTTGGGCAGAGTGAGTTACTGCAGCACTAGCTGCAGACAGCATTCATCTGATTCTGTTCATCCAGGAGGAACAGAATCCAGCTCTTAAAATCTGTCCTTGGCTAGGCTGAAGTTGGCAGGTTGCGAGCATGTATGAAGAGATCAGCTGCTTAAGGAATGGCTGTTTCTGTGTGCTTTGGAGGAGGATGATCTTAAAAACGAACGCAGTAAACAGCTGAAAGCTGCTCTGCCAAACTAAAACAGGATAGAATGGAATTGTTGGTGTCCCAAATTTCCCCCTTTTCATGCTCCATTCTCTCCTCCAAATTGGCAGCTGTTTTTGTGAACACTCATTCCTTCCCCTAATTGTTGGCTAAGAGGCCATTTCTAAGACTGATGCAATATCATTCAAGTCGAGAGTGCTTTTCTTAGAAACACAAGTTGTTGTCATACTCCTATCCTTTCCCCTAAACCCCAAATACATCTGTGTGCCACACTGTTCCCTGTAAAACAGCCATAGCAGTGTATTTTTCCTACCCAGATCATTTTATGACTATAGCATAAAGGTTGTTTTAGCACCAACTTTGTGACTGCCAATATAGTTATCTCACAGTTAAGTACATTTTCCGTGAAGACATGGGGAATCTTCTTCTTGGGGGGAACTCCAGCTTAGCAAGGTAAGGCTGTGTGAAACCTGAAACTATGTTAATTGCATCGTCTACCTTGCTACCTTAGGCTTCAACCTCCTCTGAGTCATCTGTTGTTCACTTTTTCCTTTGTGAAGTAATGAGTCTGTACTTTCCTGTTTTTCACTTAATTTTGAAGTATTAATAGAACATTTTCTTGGTTGCTTTTTTTTTTTTACGGTCACTGCTTTTAAAATTCATTTTGCTTCTTAGCCTTTCTGACTGTTATTGCATTATTGTGCTATTTCTTCATATTCACCTTTAGTCCTGAGGCCTTTTCATACTTTTTGTATAAGTCCTCATCTTAAATATTAGCAAAGAGAGATTTTATTAAGGATTACTAAAAATTATTTAGTTACTTTGGTAACTTATAACTAGTACATCTGCATATGCTTCTCAGAAAAAAAATTGTCACATAAATGTCTCAATTCATTTTGGTCTTTTTAATTCTTGTCACACAATGTAAAGGATTTACTTTTGAGTCTTGAGTTCATCACATTTTACTTTCACTGCAGCTGTGGTTGTGTGGCAGTGTAGTATGATGTTCATATTATGTAACAATACTTCATGTACTACAATGTCCCAACAATACGACAATGTGCCAATGTTTACATAGATGTCTGTGCCTTTGTAAATATAATATTGCATCTAAAATCCACAGTTCAATTCCTGTTTATCTGGGTTTTATTTTTTCCCCATTTCTTAGATGAAAACAAAATAACCATCTCAAAGTTTAATTATACCTGGAATTAGTGGTACCACTACTATGGTTATGTCTGTGATGCTGTTGAAGGTACATACATATAAACTTTTCCTTTCCAACACTATCAGCATTTTTAGGCATTGCATGATTTCTTTTTTTTTTTTAAATATAAAGCAGGAATAAGTTTATATCTAATTATTCCAGTCTGGAACAGCTAAGTTATCTTATTTTGCCCAAGTACTTGTATCTGTAGAATAGAGTCAATATTACTTGAGTAAAATGAGAACAGGTTGAATAGAGAGGAGTTATGGAACCTGTAAGGAATACAGGTGATTGGTTGCATAGAATTCTTATGTATTTGAAAGGAGACAAATTTTTATATAGAAAATCAGTGGGAGGGTTTCAAAATGCTGTTTTGCCATTGATTTAAAAAATTTTGGAATTATTCAGGGAACGTTTTATGTGAAAGATGTTCAATTTTGCTATTGACATAATGATGAGTCTCATTGTATATTTTGTCCCTAAAAGTGACATTTCTGGTATGAATATATAAAATATATTTCTTGGAAAGTTACAGCTTCACAGGACAAGGGACTTGATGTCTTTATTTAACCAAGGAAAATATTTGATGTTTAAAGACACCCACAGATCCAAAGAGTACACTACTGGCTTATTTAACCAAGTTCATATAGGGCTTGTGTGCTGAAATGCTAATTTTGCCTCTACATTTCATGGATTAGCAGGTTTAAAGCCTACCTATAGGACTATTTTCAGGAATTGTCTGATGTGAGAAATGATAGCTAGAAGATAAAAGGTAGCAAACAACAACTAACTAAAAGCTGATTCATAGCTAGAAGATAAAAGGTAGCAAACAACAACTAACTAAAAGCTGATTCACTCTACGGCAGCGTGTGAGCACTCCTCAGGACAGACAAGGTTAGTTAAAACCAACTCCAGCGACATGTCACTGTGACAAAGCAGGCAAAGGATGTGCCTTCAGATACAAGTGAGCTTTAGGACGATGTTGAAGGACTGATTGTTGGTGGGCTTTATCCCTCTGGAATGGACTAAGAGTCCATTGGGATGAAATTTTGAGTGAGCAAATTTGCCATGAGTTTGGGTGTGGAGCCTGCAGGAGCTGTCATCCTCCATGGGCAACCACACCTGTGTCCATGTGCACTGGCTTTGAACCTGGGCCATGCTTGGAGCTGGCCCATTTTCTCAGGTAATTTTAACTGGGAATTCTGGCCAGTTACTGAAGGTGAGGACGTAAGTGGATGCCTTTAGCCTAGAATTTATAGTAACTGTGTTAATTGCCTTGTGATGTGAAAAAGGACAAGCGTTTCCTGCTGTCTTTTTTGGTAGCTTTCCATGCCTTAGGTGTGAGATAAGTATTTGAACTTTGTTGAACTTTGTAAACAGGAAAGTATTTTATTGCTTTCTTCAGAGAAGGGCAATTTGAGTGATTTGCTTTATTTGTTGCAAAATGTTAGCAGGTTTATGTCTGATGGTAAAAAAACCAAAAAAGCATTTGAAACTTGGAAAGTTTTCTTCTGTTGCCTTCGGCAACAGCTGGTAAAGCACAGTAAAATTTCCTCTGATACATTAGGGAAAATGCTTTTTTGAGGGTTGAGCATATATTGCTACTGCTCTCAAAAGCATTGACTAGTGTGCACATCAATTGCACTAAGTGAGAGAGGTGTTTGTGGTACACCGTTCAAAATTAATTGCGTTTTCATGTTCCAAAATTCCATCAGAAAGAGAAACTTGGAATTCATTAATGTAGTTTTGGATGATAAAGGAGGAAAAGGTAAAGCCATTTTAAGGGCTTGAGAGTATTCTTGAACTCTATTGAAACTGATAATTGGAGCATTTTGGGAATATATCCATAGCTGCAGAATGCAGGAAAGAAAAAGGTAAATGGTCAAAATAAGGAATTAAGAAAAAAAATGCCCCCAAAAGTTTATAAAGCAGATAAACTTATGGACCTTATTGCTACTTTTTTTTTTTTCTTTTTCCTAAAATTGCCCTGACACTAAGATTGTCTGGTCCACTGATATAAGTGTAATCTACAGCAGAGACTAAAGACATACTGAAAAAACATTTCTGGGAGCAGGAATGGAGAGAAGACAGTAGAGCAAAGAAAGGAAGGAAATAAACAGTGAGGACAAGATGAAAATGATTGCAAAATCTACTAGCTATATTTTTTTTTCAGTCTGTAGGAAACTCAAATGACTGCAGGTTGAAGACTGTGAGAGCCATGATATCAGAGTTATGGCTGCGTAGTTTTGGACTACAAATAAGATTTGCGTTATTTTATCACAGAAAAGATAATTTGATCTGCCCTAATTGTCAGGGGACAACCCGGCAGAGTTCCCATTCCTCTAGGAATTCCAAGAAAACCTGTTAATTAGTCTCTGATTCACAGAGTCTGACTCTTCCCCCACTCTGGCTTTACATTTGAAGATCTTCATTAACTGACTCATACTAGGTGAATTAATTTCATACATTCCTAATTATTGTCAGTACCCAAGTGCAGGCGCCCTAGATTTACAGGGAGTTGTGGCAATCGCTCACAGAAATGAATTACACAGCTTACAGAAATGGGAAATAAGAACAGGCAATTTGTATGCTTGTGTAATAACCAAATGATCAAAAATGGCCTAAATAAAGAGAATTGATCATCTAAAAGTGTTTTTGTAGACATGCACACCAGGAAAATGTTTTTGCCTGTAGAAAAAAGCCAAGCAATCAAAAGAGAATTAAAGCAGGAACGTGTGCTATGTGGAAAATCTTCCTTGATAATGTATGCTCTCAGCTCACATTGTCAGGCTTGCTTTGACCATCTTTGATGCTTCTTATAGTTCTAAGGACTTGTTCCTCAGTTTTGACCTAAATTTCCTGGGGTTTTCTGTGGGATTGATTGTTGATGGTTCTTAGGTGGCAGCATTTGCATATTTGTTTTCACAGACAGACAGAAATCTGGATCAAAAGATCTGTATCACTTCAATTTAAAGAGGAACACAGGAGCATTGTCTATCAGAATTGTTACTGTAAGCAGCTGCCTACAGAGTAGCTGGGATCCTGTTCTTAAAATAAACAAAATTAAAAAACTTACTCCAATTTAAAGAACTCCTTGCACTAGTGACTTACTAAAAAAATACATAACTAATTCTTGCTGCCAGACAGATTTTCCTTTAAGTTGCATCTACATCATCACAGTTTTTTGTAAGTTTTTGTCATGGTTTTTGTAAGTATGAAGTTTTAAAGTTAATAAAAAATAGTGCTATGATCTCATTTTATTTTGTCTTTGTCAACTACAACTTGTATTTACAGCTTTTCACTGAAAAAAAAAGACCAAGAAATCAAAGGAAAAATAAAAAAGGACTATTCCAAAATATTTGTTTGACTTCAGACATCAGGGCTTTAAGCAAAATATTAACTATTTTAGAGTTCCTGATGGAAAGTTGTGAAAGTTAGCTATATGAAACAATTGAAGCATCTATCACTGGGATTCATGTATTGCACATTTCCACATTAAGAATTGTCATGAAAATCTTAAGAAATTACATTATATGATTGGTCACAAGTACTATAAACACTTTACTGCTATCATGTATGAGTCTGTTTCCAGAGTTTTGTACCAGAATGTGAAATCCATGGGAAAAAGTTATTTTTGATTGAATAAGGGTGGGAATGAATTCTCTATAAGACTGACTTCAGAAACAGCGCTTTTTTTCAGATTGTTTTCTAAATTTCTAGAGGAGTTAATCTATTGGCCATAAAATAATTTGGATTCTAAGTAGTGGACTGGAAATCAAGCATGCACAACTGGTAGTCACATTAATTGTCTTAAGATCTTCCCATATATTAAAATATTCAAAATGGTTTATCAAGAATTTAAGAATACAGTTACATGACAGCCATATCACAATATTACTGAGAATAATATTCTTTTCTAGGTTTTATCAGGTAACTGTTGTGACACTTAGATTTTCAAATATATTAGGACTTACAGAACTGTTTTTCTGTGTAAGATTCCAAAGTTATAAGATTATCTATGTCTTTTTTTTTTTTTTTTTTTTTTGGTATTCAGCAATATGCCTCAGGTTACTGACATCTGAAATTGGCAAATCTCTGTGCAACTGAAGGTAGGGAACTCAGTAATTCCGGGTCCTTTTTCAAAATTTATATTTGGGATAATGATAATACTGCAGCCCATGGGAAAGAAGAGTGAATGGGGGAGACATCAAGAATTAAATTTCTAAAAAAAGTTACAGAAAATAAAATCAAACCTTGTACAGATTATGTTATACCCTTCTCCTTTGTCTTAATAAAAAACTATTGATACAGTTGAGAAGAGATGCTTGAAAGTGAGTTTTATGACTGCTACTTGGGAAACAAATTAAAAAAGAAATTGTAGTAAGACTTCCTGCTTTAAACAATGGAGAAAATTGTATACTTTGAGGCACATCTGACTCTCTAAAACATACAGGGGATCTTTCAGTGGCAATTAGACTGCATGTTGCATATGCATGTTTCACGTGAATGATGCTTAAGTAGAGGAAAAATTAATGGGGCGACAGATTTTCATCTACTCATTTATAGTAAGGAAGCTGTAGTCTTTGCAAATCTGGAACATTTCAGATACAATTATTCAATCTTTTAACAGGGCTCTGGGTAATTTTAGTTCAGGTTTCTAAGCGCTTCCTAAACTGTTAATCAGCTGCCCTTTGTAAAGTACTATGAAAATGTAAAATGATATAAATGCTATGTATCATAATTAGTAACTCACTGGTTTACTTTTGTGTGCCTTTGAGTATTTTGGACAGTAAATACAGAGAACCAACATACCTGTGCTTGGGAAGATAAGATGTTATGATGAAATGACTTCTTCAGAAGACTCCTTAAAGACAGTGACATCTGACATGCTTTATCTTAGAACAGAAGCATGGTGACTTCTGAATATTACATCACCAAATGAGGAACCCACAAGCAAGACATAATTTTTACTGTAAGTAACAATACTGTAGAAATATACTTAATTTACTTAAACATTACAGTTTTTGATCAGTTTCCATAAATTGAGATAGTGGACTAGAACATAGAATTAGATTAATAGATTAATAATTAAATTGGAGAAAAAGCCTCAATGACCTACATTTCTATTCTAAATAAATGTTTCTTATTTTAGTTAATGGCCTTTCCTTTGGAATGTTGACTCTGTAATAAGTCTGTTTAGACAGAACACTTATGTATGTGTTGAAGATTTGCTATATCTAAATGGCATAATTTAGGCAAATTACATCAGTTATCAGTTACAGTGCACCACTACTCGTATGCTATTACTGAGAATGCTTATTTGGGAATTTGGAAATATCCTTAGATTTGACCTGATCACAAATACAGCTTAAAAACTGTACATATTTATTTACATATAGCAATGCGATGATTAATTTGGAACTTGGAGATTAAGAAAGTGTTGAATAGACTGATCTGTATAAAAAAATCCCTACACCCAAAACATGTTTTCACTTAAACATGTTAGTGTGCATAGTTCCTGTTGTAGTCAGATACAGGAGGTCCTTGTTTATTTAATTGATAATTAGCAGCAGGTAATTCCCAAATTCTGGAAGGTAACTTTCTAGAAAACCTGGAAGATTTTCTCAAGCCTTGTGGAAGATCCTAATCAAAATCTGAGAAAAATATTAATGCTCTAATGCTTAGAGTTCATGAAAGAGGAAAATCTGTTTGTAGATCTCTTATCAGACTGGGGACTTGCACGGTAGGTTTCTGAATTAGAGATGAGTCTTTTGAGCCACCAGAAAAGAAGCTGTTCTGGGGTTTTTCCTTTGTTTTAGTGTATTTTGTGTTCTGTTTAATTGTTTAGGATTATTTTCTTTCTTTACTCCCCCCCCGCCCCCAAAACCCCCAAACAAACCAACTTTTAGAAAGTGCATGCTTCCTTCCAGTGGGATGTATGAGGGTTTTTTATGAGCAGAAATTGTCTTCTACTTGGTTGTCTGTAGCCCTCACTGGGCATAAGAGCAAACATAATTTTGAGTAATCGTGTTGGATTGGGGATAAGCAATTTACCACCTTCATGATGGAAACTTTAGTGCCATGTAACCAAACTGTTCTTTGATACAGTTGTATTTTTTGTAGTTCTCAGATGCTTCGATCACTGTCTACTGTTCAACATTTCTGAAACTGAATTACAATTTGTCTCTATTTTGAATGCTTATGTATGGGGACATAACACCTTCCAAAATACTTAACCCTTTTTTTTGAAGGACCACTTTTCCTTGAATTACTTGAATCAAATCCTTTATCTTATACTCCTTTTACTTCTTTAGTAAATGTGAATGTTGAGGCTGGAGTTACTGATTCAAAAGCCCAGCCTATGGTTATTTCTCCTTGGTTTACTTTCACTCCTTCTCTGCACTCTCATAGTATCAGTGATTACATACTTTTCTCTAGAATTGATTTAACTTTGCTCTCTGAAGCAACTCAGTGTTGTTAGATAACCTGTCAACCATTCACATTACAGCTGGAAGAGTGAGTAGTTAGGAAGACTATTTAGGAATCCTTAGGAAGCTGATAAACTCAAGCATTTATTTTTAAATACTCGGTATTTATCCACCCAAAATATTATATTTTTATCCCATGATTCTAAAGAGTACAGAAAACAGCTGAGGTAAGTTATACTGAGTTACCAAGACTGCTGTAGCACCCAAGTGCTGCTGTTCCATAGCCTGCAGCACCACTACAAACTCATGACAAATGAAGAATACATTTGCAAAGTCTAAAGGAGACCTCGGGCAGGCAGAATGTAATTACCTAACTACAATTTAAGTAAGGCCGTAGGACCACCTGGGAAGGAGGGTGTTTCTTGCTCTTCATGGTGTGCCAGGCAGGAAATGTTTTTAGATTATTTACCACATAGAGTAACCTGAAGTGCAGACATATTTTAAAATGATAGAATACTAAAGAGAAAAATGTACAGTATCAGTAATTTTCAACCTAGTAATGAAGCATAATGGAACACAGCCATCATGCTATATTATGCAATCTGCATTTTATAGAATGTGTGAATATAAATTCAGTTATTTGCTGTCTATTGGGTGAAATTACACTAACTTAATATTTAAAAACACAAAGTACTTTTCAAAAGAAAAGTGGAGAAAGTAGTAACTCTGTCTTCTCTGAAATGGAATTTTCATATTGGAGCGTGGATTACTAGGACACAATACTTTTCTGTTTTTATCTGTGGCATTACATCTGAATGGTATATTATGAACACATCTCCAAAGAGAGTTGGTGCACTGCATATAAGAGGAAGGTGAAGGTAAATAATAGCTATAGGCTGTAGCACAAAACTATTTTTTAATATGAAAACCAAAACATAATGCAATAACAGCCAATGAGATCAGATGTGATTTGCTTTGAAGTCTGCCTCTAATAACGCATTTAATCTGTGCGTCTTTAGGGCTATTGTTGCTGTTTCAGTGTTTGCAAGAAAAGTGTTGCCAGAAAAGCCGTAATCTAAAATGAGACAGGTGAACTAAGAGCAGAAATAAGGAAAAATCATAAACAGCCTAATACCACAAACAGCACCTCAACATCTGCATGGATTCTGGAGAAGCTGAGTTAAAAGTCTGTCAGGAGAATGGAAAAGAGAAAATATTTTTGCATTTCTAAAAGCCTTAGAAATAGGTATTGTGTTTGAAAGCAGAGGGGAAAAAGTAGAAGGTTGCCCCAGAACCGTCTGACAGTTTGACTAACTGTTTGCTTTGCAAATATTTTTGGTACAGACTAGATAGATGAAGGCTTCAGTCAAATGGATGATATTTTATTACTGTAGCCTCTGTTCCATTATTCCATTGGTCTTCAAACTTCTAGTTTTCTAGATTAGTTAAGGATATCAATATATCAATACATAAATCAATAAATATAGCTGGGCATTTGTCATCCCACTACAGCTGTAAGGATTTAGTTTTCAGAGATTATTTAAATTTAGGTACCCTTAATATATATGCTTTGTGTTTCTCCTGGCCCTTGGCAGCCCTACTGTGGTCTAGATTTTAAATTTGGAAGTATACCAAGTGCAGGAACAGGAGAAAGGTGAAAACTGTCTGGGAGAAGAGAATGAGGTAGGGTTTCAAAAAGATAGAGCAAAAAATAGATGGGAATTAATTCATAATACGTTTAAAGTAGGAAGTAAAAAAGATAAGCAATACTGAAAGCATGTTTGAAAAGTTAAGAGGCATCATGTTGAGATTAAGTAGATCTTTCATACTTTGTTTAATATGATTGACTAAGATAAAATAGATGGTAGTTCAATTTTCTCATATGTATAACCACTTCCCATCTTAATTAATCTGTAATTAAACGGAGAGGATTTACTTCCTATATCCAGACTGGGAAGAGAAAGGAGCCACTGTATGCTGGCAGGCAAATTCATACAACATTCAAAACGGTGTAATGCTGAAATCTTTGGTATGGTGTGGTAAACCACAAAATAACATGAAGGCAAATACCTTTTTGGCCTCTTTCCACTGTTTTATTTATTACATCCTTCTTCATTTTTGACTGCTGGAGAGGAAAAAAAAAAGCATGATAGTCATGACCACTTTTCAGCAATTTTGTGTTTTGAGACAATACTTACTACATGAGACAGTACAGTAAATGCCTAGAGTTATCCGTGCCAGATTTTTGAGTTACTCAAAGAGAGCACATCTTTCTAAAGAGAGGTCAGAGTGGGCTGGGAGGGGGAGGGTTTTATTCATGCAGTGTTTGCTGTAAAGATAAAATGCAGGTTTACAGTGAAGTGTAATATACCATAGTATAGGATTCCACAGCAGTCTAGCACAAGTTTGCTGGGTTTTTTGTTTGTTTGGTTGGGTATTTTTCCTACCTCCTCTTTCACATCCCCAGGACTTTAGACCAGCATCTAAACATTCCTTTCATAACAGTTCTGTCCACACACTTTTGACTAATTTAACCCATAAAATTTGGGCAGGTTCTGGTTCTTGTCAATACAAGCAATCCAAAATGTTTGGGCAAAAGTGTCCAGTGTGATTTTTCTGAATAAGCACTCAGTAAAAATAGCCGTGACTTTGATTTTTGACCTCCTGAAGCATTGTTGCAACAGCACTCTCCTAAATAAAAATCAGTGACAAAAGCTGCAGAACATCACCCTATTTTCACAGTTCAGCTTGTGTTCTTAGTGTTTCAGAAGGAGATGGAGTTGAACTTTCACTGTTTATTCCTTGAAATTGCATGACTAGCACTTAGTGGATTAAGTAGACGTTACGTTCTTTGTAAATAACTATAACTGTCATAGATGAAACACTGCTCTGCAACTTTGCAAGGATACAGTGTCAAAGCAAGGGGTTCTAGTATAGGGTCCAAGGGAAGGTGAGTAGCTGAGAACAGTCAGCAAGGAGGCTGTGATATTTAGTGCTCAGCCTGTATGAACCAGAGAAAAAAAGAGAAGAACCAAGTACTAATCCAGGCTAGAGAGACACTGTTGTCAGAAAGAGGGTGCCTAGCAATAGAGCTTTCTGCTTTTTAACACTCACCTCTATCAAACAAGATCAAACTGACCTCAGCACAGCTCTGCAGCTTTCTACCCTTGTATGCTTCAAAGAATTGAGGTCCTTTCTGTGCCTAGACTAAAGCAACCCCACTTCATTAAATAAGGGACAATGTTACTGGACTGTTACTTTAATCCTCTTGCTGAAATGTTGATATTTTATAGAGAAGCATTAACAGTAAGGTATTTTTCTATCTTAAACTTTAGTAAAATCACCCCTCAAAAAGGAATACTTTTAATTCTTGAAACAAGTCCATTGCATTGCACTTAACAAATTAATTGCTCTTCTTTGTTCTTATTTTCTTAAAAAAAAAAACTTATGTGTTGTATGTTATGAAACAATGAGAAAGATTTAAAAATTGTTCTCTAAAATATATTTTGCATTTATTCTGCAAGAATCTTCACTCTCAGATCTATTAAGACATGGTGGTTTTAGGCATAAAAGCAAAATGCCTTTGCCAGTTTATAATGTTTTAAGTAAAAATCCATTTCAACTACTATATTTCAGAAAAATATGAAATTAAAAACAAAACTCAGGATGCATGACCACATATAAAACAGTAAAAACATTAACTTGCCAACTATTGAGCCTGAAGCATCAAATTTGGCAAAGTTCTAGTTAAAATAAGTAAGGAATCCGGATGCTTTTAAAAAGAAGAACATTGCTTCTTTGCTCCATAATATCTAAAATGCTTTTAACTACTGCCTAATTTAAAAGGAAGGCATTTTTTCACCTATCTAGGATGCACAGTAAATATTGAACTAAATGGAGTACCTTTTTTTTTTCTCTTAAGTTGAAGCTAAACCTGCAGAGCTTCATTCTTTTCTGGAATGAATATTTCTGTAGCAGCAGCACTTTTAGGCAGCTTTCTAGTTTTAACTTTGGAGCCACATCTTTGGTTCCAGCTTACGAAATAGATTTACAAACATGCAACAGTGACAAAAGTGTGCCTTGAAAGTCTTCTCCTGGCCATCAAGAAACTGTTCTAGAAATGTGTCACCTATGTAGGGGTCTGTACAAGTGTGAGGCCACAAGGCTGGTGACACTCCAGCATGGGAAGGACCAAACAGGAGAGGTGCCTACATGTGAGGTTGGATCATGTGCTCTGCCTGTTTTAGGTAAAAATGGAGATATTTTAAAGATAATGTTAAGATTTTAAACAAGTGATTTAATAAATTTAGAGATGTACAAACATAATTTTTTTCTTTCAGAACGAATAAAGTGTCTGAGATATGTTAAAAATTAACTATCATGAAGAATGAAAGATATTTGTTCTTGGAATTAATAGACAAAGGAATTTTGATTCTTGGAAATTAAATATATAGCAGTAAAGTGATAGCAATCAAAACCTGTAAGTTTGATTTCTAAGTAAAATTAAAGGCTGTAAGTGTCATCTACAGTGTTTTACTTCAAGTGATATTTGAGGAGACCAGCATATCCCATATTCATTATTTAAATATTAATCAGACCTGTGTTAGCCAAAGAATGACTGTTGCTGGTTGCACATAACTAAAAAGCCATCACTTCTTTTTGATTTTGAATCTGCACATAAATCAATTTAAAAGCCAAAAATATATCCTAACATCTCTTTTGAAGTGATTATTTTCTTGTCTTAGTCTTGGACTCTTTACAAGCTGGAATAGTCTTGTAAATTAGAATAGAATAGAATAAAATATAAAGCTTGACAGCCACATCAAGTGATACAAAATACATAAACTTAACTAGGAAACTACTTAATTTACTTTGGAATCAGGATTAAGATTATAATACTACACTTTTTACTGATGATATGTGGTGGGAAGAGAAGCATGAATAATATTTTTTTTTCCAGAGAATTAAATAGTTTTAGGAGTTGTTTTACTGGAACTGTATATTGGAGACAAACAGATCAGCTGGAAAGCAACTTGAGGGAGCATATAACCTCAATTTTTCCTGCTATCTGATAAGCATAAAAGTCTCCATATATAAAATAAGTAGGATTCTTGACAAATAGAAGAAACCCCGACAGCCCTGTGTTCTAAGAAAAAATATGTTCCTTATTTCTGTATTTAACATGGAACAAACCTTGCACCAATGCTGAAAAAAAAACCCAAACCATTTTCACTTCATATGTATGTACTAAAAATGTTCTTTATAGATTATTTAAGAGAAAAAGACTCATTCTCTCCCTCAAAGATTTGGAGTAATATATGCTGTATCATATAAACTGAGCATCTATCAATACCAGAAAAAAATCTTAACAGTCACTTGAATGATGGAGTGATAGTTGCTGAACTGTTAATTTGAAAACTCATTGAGTTGCACAGTAATCACAGAATCTCCAGTTTTATTATCCTTTATGCTGCTGAGAAATGCCTGCTTGTTCTGTTTTCATCATGTTCCAAACCAGAAATGTATCACTGTCTAAAAATGTGTTGGTAAGTAGTAGAGAAAGGCAAGTGAAAGGTCAAATCTCTTGCAAACTGGTAAAACCACATAAATTTAAATAGAAACCACATTATATGACCAGAGATAAACAATTTGCAGACTGTAGTATAATTTATTAAATAAAGAACATTATCATTAAGGGTGCCTGGGACTGTAGCACTGATGAATAAGGCAAAAATCCCATTGAATTACCTTTAGATGTGTCCTGGGTTCTTTTTTTGGTTGAAGCAAGGGCATTTGTTTGGATTTTCTTTGCCTTATCTAATACCTCTTTCTTTTTTCCCACTCTTCACAAAACCCCATGTACAAAACAAAAAGTCCTCAGTGGGAAACATGCCTACATTATGATTTCACCTTGCTAATATTGCCATTATTCCATCAAATAGATATTTCACTTTTCTGACCTACCATTTGCTTTATGTTTGCTCACCAAACAACTTAGTCTATTGTGTGCACTTATGTACACACAGGAAAGTCAGTAGAATGCTAAAGAAAGTGCTGACATCATGCTTTGTTTTCTCAGACTTGAAACATTACCTCCAAAGGACTCTTAAAAATTTGCTGCAGGATCCCTTATTCTGCCCTCATTCCTTGGTTGGTGAGGATGACTTCAGAATTGTCACCACCATACCAGTGCTGGCAGCAGGGATGCAGAGGCCATACCAGAGGATGTGCAGGTGATATTCACCACATGAAAGACAGGTCTCAGATCTCCTCTCCATAAACATATCGCTTGAGGTTGTGCCTTGTCTCCATAAACATATCGCTTGAGGTTGTGCAGCCTCAATAGCTCTGAGAATTGAATCTTCACCCACTTTTTTGAGTAAATCAATGAGTCCATGGAAGCTGCAGGTCATATGTGCTAAACTAAACATATAATAGAAAAGATATGCATTCAGTCCACTGTTCCTCTCACTTGGAGAGAGCAGCACCTTGAAAAGCTGGTTACACATTCGAATGAGTCTGTATTTGACTACTGCAATACCAATGCTGCCCAAACTGCTCCTGTCCAACTCTCCTGTAAAAAGGGAAGCAGTTCAGCAGGGTCCATCTGTAATGCAGGCACGTTCCTGGCTCATCCTGATGTATGCAGTCTGGTCTCTCACACAAACATGCATTTGCTTCCAAAGACATCCAGATAGGCAGAGATCAAACACTGGAGCTGAGTGGAACATTTTGAAAATCACAATGAAAGTAATATATATATATATATATGTTTTTAAAGGTGTGTTACAGAATCACAGATTCACAGAATTGTAGAGGTTGGAAGGGACCTAGTTGCAGAACTCACATCAGTGCAGAACTTCCTGTGGTCCAACTTGTGACAATTGCCCCTTGTTCTGGCCCCATAGGTCACTGAGAAGAGGTTGGGCATCTCCCTTTGTCTCCCACACTTCAGATATTTATAAACATTGATGAGATCCCACTCAGTCTCTCTTCTCAAGGCTGAACAGCCCCAGCTCACTCAGCCTTTCCGCACAGGGGAGATGCTCCAGGCCCTTACTTCCAGGAAAACTTTGTCTGTCGCAAAGAATCAAATCAAATTCTGAAATTATATCCATTAATATAGGAAAAAGGTTTCTAAAGTTTTCCTGAGGTCTTTTTTAAGACTCTTGTGTGTTTCAGATGAGACATAGGCTACTTTCAAATGTTACTGTAATTATTTTAAGGAATTATATTCCACTGGTCAAGAAAATTATATAAAGTATAGTTGCAGAAATAATCTGGTGGATGGGACTGAAGTAGGAAGATGTATAGCTCCTGTTGCTGATGTATATGGAGAAAAACCATACTTCATAGTGATAGGCATCATCAGACTTTTGCTTTAATTTGGGAAACCCATGTAAAGAATAAACTCTGTGAGACTGAAAGTAAAATTCTATTAATGCATGAGTCACTTCTGCTTAGATTTGATGATCTCAGGAATGCAATTTCCTATGAACAGTGAAGTTTCAAGAAACCAGCAGAGAAGGGCCTCACCAAAGAGCTCTGTTGATGTAGCTCAGCCCCACTGTAGTCGGTATTTCAGAATATGAGCTATACTTCACCATCTGTCTTCTGTGCCTTGATCATGTCTCTTCATGCCACCAGCAAAGAGAGGCAAGACACTCAGGAGGTGCTGCATGCTACAGCTTTCTTTGTTCTTTGTATGAGCTGCTTGGAATTGAGTCCTTTTTTAGCAATTTTCACCCAGTGTGACAGCAATGCCTTCACAGGTTCTGTAACTTACTGAGAGATGGTTGTGCATCGGTCTGGAAGCCAAAATAGAAAGTATCAATATTTGTCCTCCTCAAAGTGGAATGGACTTCTTGCCTTCACCAAAGTGTATGTTATGAAGGTAAAATTAAGTGTAAATCTCCATTGATATCAATAATGAAACTCAGTGAAACCAATGTTTCATTGCAGATACTCCGCTAGACAGTTTTTCTTCATGGTTGCCTGGGTGCAACTGTGTTGACATTTGACTCTATAGCAAGTGTTCTGGGAATCTTTATTTTAGCTACCTAAAGTTGCTGCAAAAGTCTTTGTTCTCTGACTACATAAATGCAACCTGATACTAAAAAAGGCAAAAGAAGATGATATATAACTTGTACCTTTTTACCAAGGGTGAGAAAAGATTAATTTAATGAACAAGAAATTGGTAGCAATGGTATACTTCTGTTACTCTTAAAAATGGACTATATATACACATAAATATATATATAGCTTATTTTATGTATATGTGTGTGTGCATCTGAAAAGCATAACCTTTATGGATATAAGGAGAAAAACTATTCTAGCATAACTAAAATCCTCAGAGAGAAGAAACCGTATGTTACTGACCTTGCAAAATAGATTTTTTTTTTTGTCATGCTTCATTCCATTCATCCTGTCCTCATATAGACTGTAAGGAGACTGGAATACTTGTATTCAAGGATCTGCTACAGGTTTCTGTTCAAGTGAGATAAGTAACCAGCAGAAGGGGACACCACCATGAAGAACTCTCTGAGATTGCTATTGTGTGGTAAAAAGAAGGCAAGCAGATGAAAAATGAAATTCTGCATAAAAAGTTTTCCATACATAACAGATGCTGTTGCTTCCATAGAAAAGTGAGCTCTTTGCAAAGAAAACCACATCTTCACAAGTGCAAAGCTGTGGAGTAGAGCATCTTAAAAGATCAAATTGGAAGCTGGTGGATAGAAAATGTCTCTCACTGAGATATAATGACAGGAAAGAAAAATGCATCTATATACAGAAAACCCATTTATGAACAGGCTTTGATGGTATTTCTAATAAAACATTACAAACACTCCTGGCTTCAGCTGCAGGTACAGAACAGCTTTTTCACAAAGACTCCAGTATTTTTTAGAGCTACAGCAAGACAGGATTGTAATGGGACAGTGATGGCTTAACTGTGGATGTCTCCAGCTATATGACTCAAGAGTGTGCTGTAAGGAAGCCTGTACAACAGATCTCTGTAGACAAAAAATCATCAGCTCTTAAACAGAGCTGGCAGATATGAATAGGGAGAAGTGTACAGTCTTCTCTGCTGAACTCCCACCCTTTTTTAAAAAATTCTCCAACTTGGTAGGCATTTGTCTGGGAAGCTCTCTGTTGGTTTCTCCAGAATGCATTCAGTGATCCATAGGGCACTGTGCACCTTTCCTTTTGAACTAACCTTAAAGTGTGCATCAGAGCTGTTTCCCATAATCTATGGGAAAAATGATGGGGTGGGAACTTTGCTTTTACTGCCTTAGCTGAGCACAGCTTTTGTGCATGGATGCATTTATACCCTGTTCTCTAGCTATTGGTGTCTATTTGCATCTCTTAAGAGTTAGTATATAGTAATAGCGGTGTGCAACACTCATGGAAGACTAATGCCTTCACCCATCTTGGTGGCAGACAGAACTAGACAGCAGGAATGCACATCTGGCCTAGCAGGGACAAAGCTGTGTTATTCTTTGCTACTATGAATTGGAGATGGTGAGAAATATTTTTGAGGTGTAATAAAATGTCTTTGATGACAGATGCCAGTTCTTCAAGAAAAAAAAACCCTTTTCTCACAGGAAAGCATGGTCTAACTGAAACTTCCCATGGGAGCCTGCATTTTAGCTCCACCATGGGCACAATAATGTGATTACTCGATAATGCCAAGTTAGTTAAGGTGCTGGATCAAGCAGATGAATACTGTCTCTTGATTCTTCCACATTCCAGGTGAGGATCCTGACATACAGTCTAGTTACTTTTGTGGGATGTATGAGAGCCTTTTGCTTAGTACTTAACAAAACATAGTTTTTAAAAGTTTTAATTCTCACAGTATGTAGAAGAGAGCATTCACACATGTGGGAAGATCCAGCTTCTGACTACCTATGCAGTCAGTGCACACATTGCCTTCCCTAGTTCAGCTTCAGCAATTGCCTGGATTCTGAGATCCTCCTCAGCAGCAAATAAGTATTATCAATCTCTGACGGCATTTAGATGGAACAAGGAAAGTATGTATTTATCCAAAATCAGAAGAATAACTCTTAACAGCAGAGAAAACAGTGATGAAAAAATCCTGAAAAGAAAACATTTAGTTAACCAAACAACCCAGTCAGCCCATGCCCACTCTTCTGATTCATTTTCCTAGCTCTATCCACAAGCACATACTTTGTTCCCTGTGGCTGCCCCAGAAAGGGCTGTTCTCCTGTTCACTGTGACATTTTTTCTATTTCACAAGCACACCCTCTTCTGCAATTTCCAAATGTATTATAAACAGAAGTATGTTGTATGGGAAAGTAACCTTGCTAACCTATGCAAATATCAGAGAAGAGTGTGAGGATTATATTGGAAAGGGTGAAAAAGGGTAGTAATATGAAGAAGTAGAAAAAGCAGAAAAATGGTGATGCCACTGATTTTCTAAATCTGTCTTTAAATTATTTACTTGGCACTTTGACAGCTCACAATTAATTTTTTTCATTCATCTTAATATTTAATCCCAATTTTAATTATATTAGTAACTTGAGGCTACTTCTTAACTCAGCAATAGCTTCATCTTCTATTAATATACGGCACATATCCTTGGCTTTGACACTTACTTGCTGTGAGTGTTTTGGCTTTGGTAGAACATGCAGTCCAGGACACTGTTATTGCCTCTTAAATCTCAAACCTTCCCAAGTTATCAGTACAGTGCTTCATCCTGATGATGATAACTTAACATAAAAATGTTCAATTTCCACAGTGGTTCTTAGTGGTTCTTCTACTGTTGCTAAAAATACATGAGATGAGAGAACAATTTCTTAAAAAAATATCCTAAAAGACATTCCTCCAGATTATTTTTACTTCTCCTTAGTCTGGAGAAGGGACACCATGGTACCTGAGAGATGTGAGTTGGAAGAATGTTACATTTCAGTGTGTGTTGTTGGAAGGTTTTGAGATGAAGGTCTCAGGCTTTTTGAACTGCACACCACCAAATTAACTCCCTTGCTGGGGTTACAGCACTCATGTGGCAGTGGGCTGCACTGGTATGGAGGCTGCTGGGGGACATGAGGCAATTGGCACGACTTCTGGGATGCAGAGGCCATCCAGCCCAAATCCTCAAGGGAACAGTAAAAGATCTGGGATTTGCTGAGCTATCTGCTCAGCCCACAGCTCTCTGAAGTCTGTGTGTCTCTGTGAAGACTGGATAATGTGGCTTATGGGGTCAGGAAGATTGACCATCTCTCGAGCCTCTAAGACCAGTCTCCTGTTTTTGCAGGCAGCATGTCAGAGAAATTTTTTCTATAAATTGACCAGCCTCTATTTTACAATGATAGATTTTTGTTCTCATCCTCCTTATTGTGAGTTTGTTCCAGAAGCTGGCTCTTCTCATGCTTTTTGTGCTTTCCAGCCAAAACTTATTCAAAGAATGGTTTGGGGGGTGTTTGTGCCAACATGGTCCATTAGCTCAAAAAGGTCTTTTCGATTGATCTACACACAGCAGTCAGATGTCTTCTCACCGTTCATTCTGCCAGAATAAGTGAGCTGATCTCTTCCAGTTGTCTCCGACACAATCCATATAGAATTCTTTCCTGCTTCTCTTTGAGCTAAATTTTATGGAGCACTGATGATTACACTAAGTGCAGTTTTCCCACTCATAACTTACTGGGGCCTTTGGGTTGCCATGCAGTGGTCTGATAGCACTTACTGGCCAAAACCCATCTCCTCTGCATTGTTGATATCAGCAAAAATAATCGGTATAAACAAGATGGTGGATTTAACAAGACTGCTAACAAATCTGGTTATAACTGACTAGAAGGACCCAGCTCACTATGTGGCTCTTAAGAATCTCCTTTCTATGGCCATAAAGCTTATTTTAGACTCAGGCTGATGTGAGGGTTTAAGGATGCTGGAACTCTGAATAGTCTTAGTCAGAACCGTAACATTCCCTGTGCAATGTGTTGCTTTGAACCAGACCAGATCAACAGCAAGAGGAAGATGAAGAGAAGCATCATCTTCCCCTCCTCACATAAGCTCCAGTTACCTATACCTGATATATATTCATCAGTTTACCCATTACAATTAGAAGGATTCCTCAGTTACATTAATTACCACCAAGAGCACACTATGGTATCTGAAGAGACAAAAGAAGAAACATTCAGTGTAGAAGAAAATGTGAAGGATGAAGGATCTGGAAGCAGCAAAGCACTACTGCTGTTGCATCTGGGGTTATCACAGACTGCATCACACAGAGGGATTAAATGAGAATTTCACCCCTTCAAAAAAAAAAAATTCTAAAGAGAAAGATGGGCAAAAGCTAGCTACTCTTTTTTTATTTCCCAAAACCTCAGAGCAGTCAGTAGAAATAATTTAATAACCTACAATTAAAGAAGAGCAGTCTAATTACCAGTTTACACTAAAAGAAAAGAAGCCAAGAGTCATACTCTTTGAAAGAATGAAATTCTGACAGGATTAATTACATGTGAAATATTCAAAAGAGAAACATATTTAATATTTGGAAAAAAAAAAGATTTTTTTTTTTCCCTGCTTATGGTATCCTAATTGCAGTAGAGACACCAAAACTAAGGGCAAAATGTTGTGTGAGATTCTAACTTAGGATTAAAAGTAGCTGTGTTAGTTTGCCAGGCAAGGAGCATTGTTAAAGTTTACACTTGAAGGAAAGAAATGGGGAACTAAACAATGCTTGGCCTTTGGCAGAGCTACTATTTTGGCAAGAAACAAAGCTCTCTGTGGGAAGTTGTACCTAAAGGGAAATTAAGTATAAGTGTTCTGTGCAGTGAAGAAGATTGCTCTGTGGAAATTGCTCAGATAGAGAACTATTTCAGCTGACTGAAATGCCCCCTTGAACATGAATGGCATTGTTGTTGCTTATAAATTGGATATTGATACCCAGGTCAATATGAAATCTTAAGCCAATTTGAATACAAAGGAAAACAGCCCAGGTAGAGCAGTGACAAACCCAGTTCTGTAATAGTTGTATAGAAACTAAACGTAATTGCAAAGCAGTCTCTTGAAAACAGATTTTTACTGATTATTGAGGGAGACTGGAAATGCGCACGGTACTTCATCTCACAGGGAGAATGTAAAAAATAGAAAGGTAGAAGCATTTGGAGGTAGGAAGAAAAACAGATTTAAAAAAACCCAAACTAAATTAAGAAATAGACAGAAAAGAAAAAAAAATAAGGCAAATTTCACAAAGACAAAAGAAAATTAAAACATCATTACAATGGTAAGAGCACACTAAGAAAAACATAGAGAAAAGATCTGGAGTTGTTGAATGTATGTGCATGATCAAATAAACTTTATGTCCATGATCTTGATATTCATTATATATTTTGGAGATTTTGGAAACAAATGGCTATTACAAAGGAAGAAAATGGCCCAGTTCTATCAGAGCATATTTAGAACTGCCTACACAGAGAGCTAAACCGCAACCTGTTAAAAATTTCTTGTCCACAGGGAACTCATGTTGTCAAGTCACTGCTTTCTAGGTCCCTTTGATAAAAATGGATGTAACAGTACTTTTCCATCTCAAAGTATTAATGAAATAAAGAGCACTTCACAATGTTTAACATATCACAGAATCACAGAACGTTAGGAGTTGGAAGGGACCTCAAAAGATCATCCAGTCCAAAGCCCCTGTCTGAGCAGGATCACCTAGATTAAATCACACAGGAATGTGTCCAGATTGGTCTTGAATGTCTCCAGAGAAGGAGACTCCACAACCTCCCTGGGCAGCCTGTTCCAGTGATCTGTCATCCTCACCGTGAAAAAGTTCTTCCTTATATAAAAATGGAACTTCCTGTGTTCCAGCTTGGACCCATTGCCCCTTGTCCTATCACTGGCCACCACTGAGAAGAGCCTGAATCCATCCTTCTGACACACACCCTTAACATATTTATAGACATTAATGAGGTCACCCCCCAGTCTCCTCTTCTCCTAGCTGAAGAGACCCAGCTCCCTCAGCCTTTCCTCCTAAGGAAGGTGTTCCACTCCCTTAATCATCTTGGTGGCTCTGCTCTGCTGTAACGAGGCAAATACACAAATTTTAGTTAGACTTTAGTGGTCTGTACTAGAGAGAAAATTTAGTTATGGGCTAAAGGAATAAGGCACTTTGAATAACTGGCATGCCCCCCATTTTAAATTAATGGGTGACTGTGTTTCAATTTGGTTCATATGCTGATTTTGAGTATAATACGTAAGTGGGTCTCTATCATAGTTCCACTTTATCCAAAACCTATCTCTGCACACTTTTATTTCAGGCAAACATTTTTTAGTGTTTGCTGTTTGCTCTTTCCTGCCGTTAGCATTTTCTGAGCGCTGTGCCAGCTCAACGCCCATGGAAACTTCTTCAGCCGGTAGGCTCCTTCTTTGTCATGGTACATGGCAGTCCTTCCTATTTCCCTGGGCTCAGAAGCAGATGCAGGCTGAATGACACTGCTGTGCTGGGGCAAAACCCAGGCATGCACCATTCCCTTGTCCCCACTCCTCTCAGACCCAGTTCCTATGCCAAAGACAGCTGAAGCCCAGAGCCTGAGCGTAGCCATGGCATGTTGTAGGCAGGCGTTGGTCTGAATGCTCAGTGGAGCAGGACCCTGGGGCATGCCAAGGCATGCATGGGAAAGTAAATAGAGGCAGAGCCATAGATAATGTGAGAAATTAATGCCTTTAAGTTTTTAGGCTTCCTTTGAAGTCGATGGGAATTCGACTGAATAAGGCGTTCATAAAAACAGAATAAAAGTGTTCAGGTCTGGCCTGTTAGGACATGGGTGCCAATAGTAAAGGCTTTATTGCCGAAATCATAAGCAGCCAAATATTTGAGGATTAAGAACACTCCACCCAATGGCTTACTGGTTAAAGCATTCGTAGGGAGGCAGATGATTTGAGCCCAGATCTCCTGTTATGTCTCTTGTGTGGATGCCTCAGCTACTGAACTGCACTGAGCAGTGCCTTTTAGCTCTTCGTTCTCTCCCTTTCCTTCTTCTCTTCCCATTTTTTACTCCATCCTTATCAAGTCCCTTCAAAAGCCCACCAAACAACATCTGGAATCTGAACTTTTGACAGGTCCTCCCTTGAGACATTTAAAGCCCAGAGCTCAATGGGGTTCAGCACACTTCTTTTTCTGTAGCATGGCTCTGTGACTACTTGTTGGCAGTTCCTGGAAGAGTGTTGTGAGTTCCACTCATGGGTGGCTGACTTTCCCCATATGTTATACAGGGAACTCAGGTTCTAGCTTCAGTCTGCATTTGTTTGACAGGTGACTAAAGCTAGACACATGACCACAAAGCAGTGACTTTTAAATTCATGAAGTTCAAAGCCCATGATAGCTGAGCTGGAATGACAAGAGAGAACGACCAAAGCTACTCTGACTTTATTTATAGTGGTGTAATCTACATCAGTGGAACTGCTCCATCATGTAGTAACTGAGGAGAACTGAATCTGGGCCGGAGGAAAGACTCTGTCACCATTGTCCTCTGGTATTGCAGACAGGAAGATCATGTAATGCCTATCACAACCTGGTGACCATCCACTTTCCAGTTTGCCAGTATAAATTCTGTAGCATTAAATTCATATGAGTCTCAGGAACAGAAAAGTACAGAGGCATCTTGTATGTCAGTATATTTCTAGTAAGGGATCTCAGAGAGAATTCATAGTAACATAGGGATCCCTATGCTGCAGGGTTGAAAATTCACACATTTGAATGCCAGTAGCCTGTTCAACTAAGTAACAGATCTATCTTTGTTTCATTACAGAAGTGTTTAAAAAAGCTCATTAGGCTACTAGTCTTTATTTCATTATTCTAAACCGCTTGCAATATACTAATATATTTTAATATGATAATCATATTAGAACTTATAGCTGGTGTAAAAATGCAGTATATGTAGATGATACAGATGTATACCTAAACTGTGCAAATGGTATATTGAAGGATGCATTGCTGTTAGTTTGTCAGTAATGGTTATATATAGCTTTAACATTATTTACTTTAAGACACCTGGATGAGTGTGACAGTTTAAGTTGTGTTTTTCCATATACAGCTTTCTGTTAAATATTCTACAGAGCAGCTATTGTGTGTATGTGCTTCCCTAAGTGGTCATTTTGAATAGCTAGTAGTTCAGCAGCTATTGACAGGTTGCTTTCTTGTCTAAAAATAGAGGAATGTGTGGATCCTTGTACACAGCAGGTATTCAAGTAATAATGAAAGTGATTGATGATAAAAAGATTTCTTTCTACTCCCGTCATCAACAACCTATTGGGATCTAGAGAACACTGGGATAGAAATTAATCTTCCTTGAGTTATTCTGAACAGTTAAATGATGGGAGATTTCTTTCATCTCATTCAGTTGAAATTGATTAATTCTGTTAATTACTCTGTTTGAACTGAGTTAGCAGGAATTTTCTGTGTGTTGCAGCATCCTTGATGGTTTGTCTTCTTGCATGCCAAACAAGTAAATTTGGTAAAGAATTTGAAGAGAGGTGGTGTCAGTGTAGTGTTTGCTGACTAAGATTGATGGTGACTATCAGTGGTAAATATCTGTACAAGTGATCAGATGTAATTTCTTTCTGTACTTGTATTTTTCATCGAAACTGTCATTGGTTAAAATGCATAAACAGTCCTTGGAGCAGGAACTTGTGTCTTTCTCTGCCAAGTGAATGCGTAATCACTAAGGTAGGAACATTTCTCTCTTTTTCCCTCCATTCTTTACCTACATTTTCCTGAATACTACAGGACGAACCAGGATTACATTAGCTTTTTTAAAGCCTGTTGGGTTATAGAATTGTCATAAATCTAAGGAGGTTCCTTGAATCTCATGCCATCTCCTTATTTCCCTGATGCTTGCAGAGGAGGGGACTAATCTCCTTCCCAGAGTCCCTTTTTTTCCAGTAAGCAGACTGAATCATGCAACCTAGAGGAGACACTTCAGGTGCTTGGATTTGTAAGAATAGGCTTATATACACTGAAGGATTTGCCACATACTTAGGAGATGGCTGCCTAAAGTTTGTCAGCCATCCTGAAATCCATTTTGTCTCTAATTAGCTTTCAGTCAAAAATAAAATTAGTTTATTATAGTAAAATTTTAAGATTAAAAAAATAAAACTCAGTGCCTATTTTTGGAGAGAGGTATGAGAAATGAAATAATATGTTGTAGCTACATCTCACTGTAGTTAGGCTTCCAGGTCATTTGTCTTCCCCATGTAGATAGAAGGCACTTAAAACAAAATAATTTCAAAAATAACTGGAAGTCCTCTGGTGCTGGGACCCAGTTCCCTTGCATCTTACTTGCCATGGATTAGTCTTGGGTCTATCAAAAGGCCTTTGTAGTGCCCTTCTCTGACAGCGCAGGCCCAGCTGGAAGTGTGCAGCAAACTGACTGAAGAAACACTGGGCAAAAGGAAGGCAAAACATAGTGAGCAGCTCAGTGCTTGCCCTGGGAGTAAACAGGTCATTCACCTGCTTTCAGTAAAATCCTTTCTGATGATGGCAAGGGAGGTTAAACTCTCTAAGCAACCATGTAAGTATATTACCATTTATAACACTGAAGTGTAAACCTTAATTTGCACAGATAGGTGAGAACAAAAAATACTGTTCAGCAATGTTTCCTAGAGACCAGACACAATCACAGGGCAGCACGTTTGAGTCCAGTAATGTGTTTAGATCAGTGACTTCCAAGCGTGGCCTGCTGGAACTGGGAGAGCCCCAGTGACAGGCTGTCTCCAGGAAGGTGAAAGGTATGAATTTAAATTCCATTATGCACAAGAAATAATTAGAGCTCTTTTTCCCCGATCCTAAGAGAGTCGTCCAATCATTGCACCACTGCATAAAATCTAGTGGAGGTGTTTCTTTAGTTTATGTTTAAAAGAAAGTGGTAACCATCCTTATATATTACATGAAGTTTGTTCTGCTAGCCTTACAGAAAAGCCTACTAAATAAACTCCCCTGAGGAGATAAGTAAAGAAGGCTTATTTTCTGGATCAGTTGGGCATAAGAATGCCATTAGTGTTGAGCCGCATGGTGGGAGGTGTATTAGTGTCCAGGAGCAGAAAGCTTGCTGAAGAACACGAGTGGTGAAAATCAAGCCACGCAGAAATGAGAGGAAATAGGTTTTGGGGATCACAGTTTTGCATATAAGCACCGCTGTCCAAGTCGGATGCTATGTCTGTCCCCTGCACGACAATATAGAGAAACCCAAAGTAGCTGACAGAGAGGTAACTCCAGATCTGGAGTCAACACAGACGTGCCACTGCATTTGAGACAGTTTGCCACACAAAGAGGTCAGCTACTAATCTGAGTGTGCTGCTGTGAAGATATATCTACCCCACCTTCAGGAGCTGGAAATATTTTTGTTTTACCCTTCACAATCTTATGCAGGCAGCAGCTCGCTCCAATTTCCCACGCGGTTCCTTGTGCAGGGCTCTGCCGTGATGTTGTACAGGCCTATACAAAATCCCTCACACCTGAATCAAACACGTTTCCTTAGATTTGCTACCAGGATGCAAGACCTATTCCCTGTAAGTTAGGAATAAGGGATATTTTTCCCACAAGTATACTTTACTAGTTACAATACAGTGATCATAGCTGAAATTCCTAAATATTTTAGGCAATTTTTATGAGTAAGAAAAATCATCAGATCTTCCCTTTAAAATAAAGAAATTGCCAATGAGTCCCTGAGAATGTGGTAAAAATGTTCAGCCTGGGGCTTCCTTATTCACTGTTTTGCTATATTTCTTCCATTGAGATATTCTTACTGGATAATGCCCTAAGTAAATTTTTGGAGTAGTAATACCCTTAATATCTGAAGTCATTCTGAGAGAGAACATGAAAAGCCAGGAAAGCAATAATTTCAGGAATTGGTTTCTTTATGGCTTTTCTATTAACTTTTCTTGGCAATCGTGTTTTTCAAATTGGTGTATTCCCACTTTTAATAAAAAAAAATCACAGGAAGATTATAAAAATTGTTGCATGGGGTTGCTTATGCTATATCTGTTGCCAATATAAATAATTCAGGAAAATAATATTTTTTATTGAAGAATACTTTTTACACTAGCCTAATGATTTTTTTACAATCTTACTTTGCCCATTTATGTGATAGAGTGAGTGATCTTGTTGGGCAAGTGATTATAAAAATAGTAAAATGTTGAGGATTTTAGAAATAGAACAGCCTTTGTTTCTAGGCTGCTAAAATGTCATGGAAATTTCATAATATTAATTTTAGCTTTTTATGTGAAGGGGTCATATAAGGTAACTTCCTGACCAATCACAGGCCTGTGGGCATGTGGTTCTACTTGGTGCCTGGGGTACATCTGGGCCATATTTATATTTGCTATGTAAAGAGGAAAATATGGCCCAATTTTCCCCTATATTTTGCACCGACATTTTCCTTGGAGCTGGATACTAGGTTTTAATGTTACCACTAATAACTGAAAATAAACCAGGCCAGGTTGCATGAGGTTTTGGGCAGCCTGATCTAGTGAAGGGTGTCCCTGCCCATCATTGTGGTCCTTTCTAACTCAAACCAGTCTATGCTTCTATGGTTCTACGTATCTGTACAAAACAGTGGATCAATCTCCTTGCATGCTTAACATCAGCGTAAAGATAGAATTGCAGATATGTTAAAGCTGAAAGGGCAAGTACTTTAGCTTGTTCTTCTGACAACACAGCCCATAGCTGCCAGCCTGAGTAAACCACAAAGCCCAGAATTTTGAGGTCTACACATTAAAGAAAATACAGGGAAGATTATCCTAGGATGCAGGCACTAAGCAATGCCAATGCACCGTGCATCTGAATGGCAGCAACTCATGCTTTTTGCTGTCCTAGCACCTTCTGAAAACTGAGCTTGCTCACCCAGCTTTCTGCCTGCATGGTGCTAGTGGCATCTTTATCACAGCAGAAGGGTTTGGTCATTAGAAAGAGCAAGTGATCCTTTGCAGATAAAGCAGTGAAGATGTGATGCTCTGATATTTAAAGTCAGACTTTTAATATGATATGAAATTATCTCTTCACTTCTGTTTAGGAGCTTAAGTGTGAATCTTGAAGACACTTTTTTTTTTCTTTAAATTTCAAACTCCATGCCTCTTTAAATTAACTCACCATTACTCACAACTGACATATTTTGACACTAGCATTAGCATACAGCTTAGTTTCACAGTGTGATTTGTGCGCTCTGTGCCTGGTGTGGGGATAGGAGAAAAATACAAAATAATTGAGAAGAGATAAAATAAGAGGTCAATTCTTAGAACAAGCTATCAAAATACAAAAAATCCCCCCTCAAAACCTACCAATTGTGTACATGTACATCTGCATGTAGCTGAACATGGGAACACTGACAGAAAATGGAGTCTCTTGTGGACATTTGAAGGTAATTCTTACATTTCATTGCACTTTCTCTTGTGGCTACTGCCTTGTAGAGTAAGCTTGGTGGTTTAAAAATATTGAAGATACTTGATGTTCTCCTTTTCTATCTCCTAATTTATATACTTTATTTCTCCTAGCAAGTTCTTTCATTATCCCTGTACGATACTTATTTAGCATTGTCTGAGCTATTTTCTCTTATCTTCTTTTTGTCTGATTTGTTTTGTTTCCTCCAAATTTTATTTGTAGATTACTCTACAAGAAAAGCACTGATGCTATTTTAGGCGATTTCCAGTGTCCTCTGTCTGAATTTTATTTATAGATGGTTGTACCATAGATCCATGTCAATATTTCCAGAGTTTCCTAAAATGTGGATATAGTACTTAACAAATACAAAAATCAAATCCTCAGGTCCCCCAGATATAGCTTAGAAATAAGTACCTGCTTACTTACTCGAGGAAAACTACCTTTAGAGTCAGCACAAATTTTGGTCAATCTCTTGTCTGCAGCCTTATACATATGTTCTTTTTCTTTCAAAATACACCATGCTTTTTTCCAGCCTGCAAAGAAAATGGAGAGATTAGGTTTCCATCTCATAAGTCACACAGTAGTGCCATGAAAATCTACGAGGACAGTTGCATGATTGGCGCTAATGGGTGTGGACAGCCAGATATAAAATCTAGACATTCTTGTTGTCAGTCTCCTATTTTGAAGAGACCACAACTAGCAAAAATGAAAAAGAAATTATGAAGCAGCAATTTTGTAGAACATTTTGATGATTACAGAAAACCATTTTGTAATCATCCCAAAGCGCCACTAGCTTTCCCTCAAGGAGAACAGTAATTCAAAGTAGTAGTGAGTTTTTCCCGTGCATAAATAATCCATGAGAAAGGTGACATATAGCAATTCACATTTATCATTGATGAGAATGGCACTGAAAATTTAGTTATAATTGTTGTTTCTGTTGCTGTCCAACCATAACAGATTTGTGAAAACAAATATGAAAAAACAGTGGCAGAACATGTGACAAATAAATCCCATTAGGTCTGGTAACACGACACAGGCAGGGAGGAAACCTGCTGGGAGATTTGCAAGCTAGTAAGGAAAAATACACATCCACAATATTAATTACAATGGCAAATACTTTATGGGTTCTGAGACAACTTCCCACTTGCTGCACATGGATAAATAGATAAGAATTACTAGTGATGGAAAGAATTAGAACCTAATTAAAACTGACAACTGAGCTGTATGAAAATAGATGGGCACATGTAAACAGTTTTTCTAGTAATTGATGAGGTGAGAAACAATGACTTTTCTGTTGAACAAGTAATTCGTCATACTGTAAGACTCGTGGTAGATGTAATAGCTTGCTAGTGAGGTAAAACTCATTTATAGCTATTCTAGTTGCAACACATATGCTTAGCTCACTTTGAACAAGTGGATTAAAAGTGATTGTGTATTTTTAAATGGGACAGCTTTAAGGCTTTACCCTTTTCAGAGGCAGATGAGTATCGTTTAGCTGTGTCTCCTGCCTATTGCCTTCTCTTTGGCCTCCTGATGCTGGCGATGGGCTGAGATGTGAGGTCTCACCACTGTCACTGGGAGCAGGCCTGTGTCCTTACTGTCACGTGAAGTACACGGTCTGTCTTCTCATCTGCTCAAAGGAGAAGCAGGCTATATGCCATTAGTTACTCATTTAGTGTAAATTCTCATCACAGCATATGACTAATGGTTTAATGGCAGAATACAGTAACATGGCATGACCTTAACATCATAATTCTCCATAAAGAAGTGACAGAGATCTTTTAACATCTCCAAAGAAGTCAAGAGACAAGTTATTTTGAAGTCCCACTGAATAAATAGAATGAACCTTAAAATTAACTTACTAAATAAGTCTGGTAGCATTCCTGCTAAGCTCTGTTGTAATAAAACTTAGCGGTAGCAAGGTTTATCCTTGACTTTACCTGGGTGTGTACTTTGGGCCATTTCTGAAGAGAGGCGGAAGTTTTCTGCTCTCGTGTCATGAAGAAGAGTTGTTTCCTTTAGAGGGGAAGATGCTGGTGTCCACAGCAAGACCTGAAGCCTATGGCAATACATCATTTGATCAAAGATGTGGGTCTCCTGCGGATATTTGAATAGGTGCTCATATGAATCGTCTCTCAAAGTAAGTGAGGGAAATGCCCTCACTGAAAGCCTTGCCATAAGACTCCCTTGGGGATGTAGAAATCCTTGGCAACTAAATGACAGTGAAGAAGGCTGGAACCTGTGGTGCCTCTTATTGCACAGTCAGTTAAAGGAGAAAAGCATTTACTGCTCCCAGAGGTGGAAGCTTAGCAGGAGGCCCTTGCTCCAGGCACAGAGCAAGTGCTGTTCACGGCCTTCCAGGGAGGGAATGGCTCCCAAAGTTGGAAAGAGGAAAAGAAAGTGTTAGTGATGGATAATGATACTTTTTATATACACTTTTAAAATTGGTCTATGTAGGGTGATATTTTTCTGCAATAACTGCTTCCTTCCAAGTGTGCTCCTGTCCTACCAAAGCTATGTTTAGATCATCTACAGCTGTTATTTGTATGAATATGTGATTGCTATGTTTATCATGCAACTTTGACTTCCTCTGCATGCTGCATGCCTGTCTCTCTCGGCCGAGCCTACCCTTAACATTTCAAAGAGTTGAGCAGTTTCCAGCAGCCACCGTCTGTGAGTAATGTGGCCATACTAAACTCATGCCAATAAATTTTTAGACAGCATTTGACAGTCCTGTACTTTGTGAGTCTTTCTCATGTTAGCGTGAAATACAAATCTGCATATACTTAATCTTACAGGCATTTTTTTTCTTTAATTTGTTCACACAAATCTCTCTCTTTGGCTCTGTGGCAAGGCCATTTGCTGGCAAGATTAGAGCTCTGTGTTGTAGCCCTTTTTACTACTTAATCTTGTCTGTGTTAGTTGTTAGTGGTATGTTTTCTCAGTGACATGCTGCATTTGAGTGTGTTTGTTTAGTAAAGCTCAGGCCTGATTCTTCGAATTTGTTGAATGTCAGTTCCAAATTTGAGGGCAAAATGGTCACACACAATATTCAAACAATGTGTGGTGTACATGAAAAAAAGAAATATTGGAGGGCATGACTCCATAGAACAAATGCTGGTGCTATTATGGCCTCCAGAAAGTAGGAGTTGCTGTATGCAATGTTTTTTTATTGTACACCACAATGAGAATTACTGGTTTTCTTGCTGGATCTGAAGATGCCTGTCATTAAAGGCACCTACCACATCTGGAGTGATGCATCTGTAGAAGTGAGAGAGCAGGGCCCAAGACCAATTAAAGGAAGCAACAAGCCCCAGCTGAGGATTTCATCCAGGGTCAGAGTAGGTGAAAAGTATCAGCCGACTGAAAGTAGATATTAGAGATATTTACTAGGTAATTAATGGAAATGATTACTTTCACAGAGACAGATCTTCAGCTATTAAATTAAGGCAGCAATGCGGTCACTCCTAGAGAGGATCTCTGAATGGTGTCTGCCCACTGGGTGCAACACCTGAACTTAGGGCCCAATCCAAACCCTCCTGAAGCTACTGGGAGGCTTCCCGTTAATTTCAAATTGTAGGGAACAAGTCTGACCCTTTTTCAGTTGACGATGACAATGATGATGATGATGACAATGATGATGATGATGATGATGATGATGATGATGATGATGATGATGATGATGATGATGATGATGATAATTCCTCCACTCAAGGAAAAACCAAATCTTATTCCAAATACTTAGATTGTTAAAGTAGTACTATATTGGTACTATCTCCCACAAAACATTATGGAGACACAGGTCATCATGGAAGAAAATCTTCACTTCTGTTTTCCCATAGGATGTTGGAAGAAATCCTGTGAAATATTTCCTTTCTGCGACATAGGAACAGACAGTGTTCACATAGGCTGATAGTTAAGAAATCTTTAGGTAAGAAAGGGGGAAAGATGATTTTTATATATCTATACGTGTGTATATATATAAGATCCATGTGTGAAAATTTTTAATCTTCAAGAATCCGTTGAGCAAGGAAGCATTGGCAGACAGGAGTGGGCATTTCACTTCTGTTGTGTGAGGACTGGGACTGTGTCGATGAAGTCGACCGTATGACTGAATCTCTACTTGCAAAAGGGTTTGTTGGATTGGGCCCAATGGCTCTTGTTACTCGACAGCTGCTTTGCTGGTTCACGGACATGGGGAGCAATGAGCTCAAACTGGAATAGCAGATGCAGATTCCTGCCCTATGCTGCATCTCATGGAGATGTGTGAACGCACTGGGGAAGATTGGCATGATTGATGTTGCTGAAATTGGAGTCCTAAGGAACTCAATATTACACTCATTTGTATTATGTCACATTGATACAGAGAAGCGTTAAAATAAGTGACTTCTGAAGTGTTTGCTGATGGTGCTGCTGATTTGAGCAGGATTATAGTCCATTAAACACCCGATCTATGACTGACTTTGGCCATTTCACAGATACAGCCTCGGGCTTTAAATGCCTGTGACCTACACCCATTTGTTTGGGTGAGTAATTTCCTAACGTGTTTGCAGAGACTTTTTAGAGAGTGGCTGTGGGAGCAGTTTTTCTGGATTCTCTTGGTAAATCCTCCTCTGCCTTTTAGGCAGGTGTAGATGTTCATCACCTCAATGTGAGCGGCTGCCCCATGGATGATGATGATGTCACAGGTGACAGATGACCGGGAAATCGGGGACTTGGCTGCTGGCAAAGACAACGAGAATAATTTCAGTCTTTTTAGCGGCAGAAACCACAGTTGAAGCAGCATTTCTGATGGCTCTCAGACACAAATGGAAGGAGGCAGTACGGCGGCGGTGCGTGCGATAGGAGAGCAGCTACCATCCCTGACTCCGAGATCCCACCTAGTTAACCCCTTGCAGGAGACGCCGGGCTGCACAGCACACGGGTTAAGGTTCAGGCCGAGCCGGGAAGGACGGAGCCGCCTCGCTCCGCAGCCCCGAGCCGCTCCCGGTGAGGGCCGGGGTCTTCCCGCTTGTCCCCCACCGATCCCCACTCCGGTGACATTCCCTCTAGTTCAAAAGTTCACGGGGAGGCTCTACCGAGGCCGTAGCGTCTGGGGCTGGAGCGGGCAGCGCTGGCAGGTCCTGCCTCACCGGCGGGGGTGGCCGGTGCCTTCTCCCTACGTCTCTCCCCTCGCTCGTTTCCAGGCGAGACCTCGGTCTCCGCAGCTACCACTCTGCCCCACATTTCTTCCCCGCGCCCCTGCGGCATCTGTCCGCCACCCCGCCGGGCTGCCTGCGCGGAGGGGCGCGGACCCCGCAGCGGGCCGGGAGCAGCGGGGAGCGGCGTGGCGCTGCCCTCCTTTCT
>VXBZ01012241.1:403896-548695 GCA_013399135.1 Heliornis fulica
GGGCTAGGGGCTGCCACTCTCCCTTCCCGACCCCTTCCTTCTCCCGGCGGCGTGGTGTGTGCCCGGGAGGTGAGCCCGCAGGTGCCAGCCCTGCTGGGGTCGTGTCCCGCCTCCGCCGTCCGGAGGGAGACTTGTCTCTAAGGTTAGATCTGGGCTTTTCCCACTGGCAGCTGGAAGCGGCGCCGAGCCCGGGCAAAATGTGGTTCAAAGCAGTGTAAACACAGGTCATGCGGCCAACTGGCCGTGGCCATCTTCCCACGGGAGATCCTCACCTGCGCTTGACGTGGTGGATTGCTTTTTCCTTAGTGCCGGTGTAGTTGCCGGTAGTCACATGAGTTACCAGGGTACTTGATAGCACACTCACCTGCTCTTTTCCTAACCCAGTGGGGTTTTGGAGCTGTACATAAAAATAGGCACAAATGGGTGACTTTTCCTGTAAGTACACGTACGTTTTACTGGTGTGTTCTGATCGGTGTAATCGATATGCAATTAACGCTTGAAGACTGGTAGAATGAGCGATGTATTGTTTTTGTGGTTGTGCCTGTGCTGTTCGGAAGCGATCTGTTATCTCAGAGAGCATTTGTCAGAGCACAGGACAAAATAGGTGAGAGACAGAAGGATTTGTATTTTTCTGCTACCTCTGTAGCAGCTGGAAAGCTGCTTAGCAGTGCATAGGACAGCAGCAGATGTGAAGTATCTCTGCAGCAAAATACCACCTTATCCTAGTTTAAGTGGAACAGTATCGGGCAAACCTGCATTCATGATATGAGCCAATATCAGAAGGGGACAAACATGTACAGAAAATGTTGCAAACGGGTGTATAGTGGAAAATACTACTCCAAGCAGCAGCTTCGTTGTAATGTGACATGGGGTTTATGTGGAAGATGCAACAGTTTAAGAATTCCAGTTGGGAGCAACAGAATCTCTGATAAATAAACGCGGTTACTTTGGTGAACAGAATCTGAGTGGCACTGTAAAAAGTAACTTTCTTTTTCTGTTTTTGCCAGTGGCGGCACCTGACTTGCTGGATCCCAAATCGGCCACTCAGAACTCCAAACCCAGATTATCATTTTCTACCAAGCCTACTGTGCTCACTTCACGGGAGGAAAGTGATTCAGCTATTAATGTTATGAAATGGAAGACAGTCTCAACTATTTTTCTGGTGGTAGTTGTGTATTTAATAATTGGAGCAACAGTATTTAAAGCCCTGGAACAGCCTCATGAGACCTCCCAGAGAGCCACCATTGTGATTCAGAAGCAGACGTTTGTATCTCAGCATTCCTGTGTGAATGCAACAGAGCTTGATGAACTGATTCAGGTAATCCATAACGAACCCTCATCACCACCATGCCTTAGAGGAACAAATTATATATGGCAGCACTGCTGTGATACAGGGGAGAAACTTTATTAACAAAGCTCTGTATTGGCCAAGCTTTATAACGTGTTAAGACCAGATGTTGAGCAATAGCTTTTTCATGCAAAGCCTCATGGATGAAAAGCTATTGCTATTTTTAGGTCTGGTACGCTTGGTAGGCAGACTTTTTGCTGAAGCCTCCCATTATGCTAATTAAATGATTATTCATCAGCGATATATATAATTAATAGTTCACAAAGGAATTGATATATCGATTGTGCCTTACTAGGTCTGTCAATATTTGCAGTGCCTAATTCTGAGGAAGAAAATACACTGCCCATTGCCTTAAAGGACTTCTAATTTACTGTGATTGTATCAAGCTAACTTTCCTTCTAGCTGTATGTTTCTTTTTACTGATTTTGTTCTGAATAGAGGAAAGTGCCACAGACTTGTTATTTTTATCTTATATCTTAATTGTTTCCTCTTCTTTAAGGCACATCCACAACTGATGTATATCGGTGTGTTCCTATTAACATGACTTTACTCTTGCAGGTCGACAACTTCACAACCATAGGAAATACTTCTTTGCACTAGCTCAGAGCTTCACTGAGAGCCTCATGAGGCCCTCTCCAACCAATCCCATGTTCCTAGGCTCTTACAAGTATCCACTGTCACTTCAGGGAACCATAAGGGGCTGCCAAATAATGTCAGTTCTGGGGATGAGACCATGAAATGGGAGGCTGGAGTGAACAGCCAAGAGTTGGAAAGGATTGACCCCTCCATTAACAGTAGCCGTGGGGCTGGATGGGTCTGCAGTGCCTGAGGTGGGACACCGGAGAGCAGGAGAGGGTGGTGAGCATCTAGTCCCTGTCTGGTGTGAGCTCTGGAGTGTGCCAGTTCCATGGGCAGCAGACCTTGCTTTCAAAATGCAGTTTTCAACAGCCAATCTGGCTGGCAATTTAGAACTTTATTTTACCTCTCGACCCATCTGCCTTAAACATCAGTGTGGATACCTGGTTGTTTGATTGGTCTTTTGTTTATTTTTATTTTTTTAATGTAGAGCTCTGATGTACCATGTTACAATTTTGACACAACACTTCTGAATTGTAAAGGCAAACTGTGAAAATGTCCTGTATTCTGTGATTTTCTCCCTGCCTTGTTGCTAAAATGTATTCCAAAACTGCCACCCTTTAAATGACTGTCAGACAGTTCCTGTCTCCATGTGTCCTGACTGGGCATGCCTGAGGAGGTGGTGTTGGTATGAATTTCGATGCTGGCTAATAATTATGTTTCAGTGGTTGTAACAGCAGAATGTGAGATAATCTTCAGAGAAAGACACGCACACATTTTGATTAAAACAAACTCTCGCAGGTAGTATAAATATCCCCATATGAAATTTTTCAGTCATATCCTGTATTCATGAGGATAAAAATAGAAATTTTGAAGCAATATAATCTTGGATCATCTATGAGATGAAGGCAAAAACTGTTGAAATTTGCTCTGGAGTGCTTACATATTTTAGCATTTATGATTCCCTACCAAGAAGCCCAGATAGGTAATAAAAAAAACCCACTTCATCAGCATTCAATGCCTATTTGATGCTCTGTGTAAAATAAATTGACAGTTTCAGTAAAATTATCAGAGCTCAGACCTGTATTAGCACCTATCTTCGCTAGCAATCTTGGCATGACCAGAAAGACACAGGCTTGTGAGGTGCAGAGGGTGACACAGCCTCCTGCAGCACATGGATGGGAGGTGGTTATGGGAAGAGTTTGCTCTCCTTATTGTTGGAGTGAAGGGAAGGCTTAATTTCTCCTTTTTATCCTTCTCTCTGAAGAACACCACAACGTGGAGGTAGGAATGTGCTGTTATGCTCCTTTTGTATTAGGAGAGCTGAGGCATAGGGAGCCTGATCCTGCACCAATGCACCAAAGTGCATATGGGTGCCTTTCTTTACGCAGAACAAGTGATAAGAAACTACATTGGGTTGTTTAAAGGTCAGGAATTAAGTGGCTAGACCAAAGTAAAATCGGAAAGCAAAGTCTCAGATTCATTTTTCCAAGACTAGGCTGCTACCCTTCCCATAGGGTCATATTTCTTCTGTACTTACCACTTTGTCACAGAAGTTAATTACTGAAATACATTTTGTCTCTCTGGGTTTATGTCTGACTGCTATTATGATATGATGCAGTGTTTCTCCAGTTTTCGTTACATGTCTGTATGAATAAAAATAAATAATGTGTGTGAGGAAAAAGTAAATGATATTTAAGAATTCACTAGAAGCTATAAAACTCAAAATTAATATGTATTAGTGTGCATGAAGAAAATTACAGAGCTTACAGACTGTAATGTCCTTTTTAATCAAGTATTTACCTTGAGCCAATCTATAATGAAATTCATTATAAACTTTTCCTTTTGAACTTTATATTCTGTGATTCCAGAAATTGGTTTGGCTCTGGTTTGTGCTAGTCACTGCTCAAGGTGCTTATTGTGCCAGGCTCTTTCGATCTTCACAACTTCTGGTTTGCCATTTAGTCCTTTCTCTGAAGCAGGCCTGGCTGTTCCAAGACTGCTAACCCACAGAACGATGCATAGTCAAGTGAGCAAATAGGGACACTAATTTGAGGGCACAAGTGCAGCTAATAATGATTGTACATGTGGCATGAAAATCCAGTTTGCTGGCACACAGGGGCCATCTAGTTTCCATCACCTTTGCTAAAATCTTCCTTTTGTCACAGAGTTGATTGCAACACGGAATTGTGAGCTTCCATAAATACCCACAGGATAGGGGATTTTCCCTTTCTGCCTCCTCCATCCTTAATTTATCTCGTCAGTCACCAAAAACCTTCCTGGTGCAACAATACATACTGTTGCCAACATTTTAGCACAGGCAGCTTTATTACCTGGGTTTTGAATTCCTGCAGCTGTATTTTCACATTGATTGTGTGGCTCCTCCAGGTGTACTCTGTGAGAATCATACTTTTATGGACTTTATATATTTTATATACCTACAAAACATGGGGCAATGGAGACCTGCTATGCTGCATGGAAAATGCACATTAATGAAATAGAGTGTTCTGATGATGACAGCCAAGTAGCCTCAGCTGCCTCAGAAATATGACTTTGATTTTCCTCATAACTTTTCAGCCCAGTCCAGCAGCATTCATGTGTTGAGAGAGAAGTGGTCTTCATGACCTTTTCCATCTCTGACTTCCATTGTCCAGTGTTGCAAATCTCTTTCAGTCTAAACCACTTCAGGTACTTGTTGGCTCACTGGGATAAAATCTGCCTGCAGTGAACAACAGCAACATATCACCCTGAGACCTGATTCCAGGTACATAATTTTTTTTTTATATTTCTTGAGCACGTCTATTTAGTACCATACATAAAATGTACAAAAGTCACACATACAGAGCATATCTGTATGCCCAAGAGTCCATTTTCCCCAGAAAATTTCAACTCCTTTTACTGTAGCCTGAATCCAGTATTAACAACATTAAGTAGAGCACTACATGCTGCGCACAACAGCGCTGAGGTGAGCAGTGCACATCACCTCGGTGGTGTTATATCTAAATCTACAACTAAAGAACTGTCCCAGGAAGCTTGTGAACATACAGGCTCTACCTTGGGGAGTCTAGTCAGGATACAACAGACTAGCAAGCTGTGCATGATCTCATGCTAAAATTTGGTTCTTAGAGTTTCAGTTGGAAGGTCTTGAAGCGATCTCTGTTATTACATATGAGAAAGCATTGGTTTGGTGAAAATTATGTATTATACTTAATACATTATAAAACTGTAAGTGGATGTGACAGGCTTTTCTACCATTCTTTCTTTTGAAGGAAAAACTCTTGGCAGTTCATTATGGATGGTGCTTTAGTTTCTCTGTCCACGCTTGCTCTCAACTTGTCTCTGCCATGCAATACAAAGAAGCGGCCAGGTGACGGAACAAAAGAGTATATGTAGTTCAGACTGTGTGGATTTTATGTATCTATGTAACAAAATATATAACTCTGGTCTTCATTTACATTAGGGACTTTTTATATCTCTCATGGAACAGGTTTTTTTCCCCACGACTGAGCTTTTCGTGGGCAGAAGCTGATAGAAGCCTGGGAGTAATCCAGCTATACACATGCAAATAACAATAAGCATTAAAAGTGAAAAAAACCCCAAACTCTAATTAGAGAACTTTTATCTCTAATTACTTCAATCTAGTTGTGTTGACTGTTCCCTATAGTAAGCTTGCTGCTAAGAATGTTGGAGCTGTTTTTCCAAACTCAGATGCACAAAGTGTATTGCCAAATACCTCCAAAAATCTCCTGCTGTATGCAAATAGAAGTAGCAAATAGTAGCAAATGCAGAGACCTCAGTTTACATTGCTGATGATCAGGTTGCATGTGTGTCCTCATGCAGCCATCAAATACATGTATAAACTTTATGACATCTCTTGGGGTTAAGGGTTTGTCTCAGGGGATGGGTGAGCCTCACCGAATATGTTAGTCATCAAGTTTGCAAAATCATCTTTACTGGGTTTTCATACTCTTCACTCATCTACAGGGTGGAAATTAATTGGCTTTTCGCCCCCCCAGAACTCATGTTGGGCCTAGGAGTTAAGGATGTGACCAGTATTGTGGTGTTGGGATGTTTTGGCAATGAGAGGCAAATATTGTCCCCCTGCCAAAGAGGAAACTGATTGAAACAAAAAAAAAGTGGGTTTTTTCATATAATTGTGTATTGTGTATAACAGTTATTTGTTGTAGTGTTGATCTTTATAAACCAAAATGGTAAAAAATTCGCTTTAATCCCCAAGCACGAAGTTTGTTGTAGAACTTTTGCACACTTTTTGCGTTGGAAATAAGAGAAATTTCAGTTGTATTATTTTAAATACATGGTGTTCCAGTAAACTGGTGTGACTTATTTTAGTTATCTTAGCGAGTTAATTCTGAAAGTTAATAAAGAGTTTTCAAGTAAAGGTACACTGAAGATTAAGTTAATAATAGAATGTACCTAATGTTTTGTTCCTTTAGCAGAAACATCCTACAAATGCATTTATTCTGAAAAACCTAACAAGCGGAAAAATAATATCACACTAAACAACACAATCTTTTAATGTGTTCCAAGGGGTAATTTTTGTCTTATAAAGCCTTCATTTTGAAATCTGAACAAGTTTTCAGGGTGCTGCACCAAGCTGTTTCAGCAATAAAGGACCCTTGTAGAGTTTTAAATCCAGCCCTTTTGACAGTGTGTGGATTCTTCTGATAACTGCCCACAAAAATGTGCTTGCATTTAAAAAAGAACCAAAACAAAACAAGAATTAACAAACCACCAAGATTAGCTGAATTGACCTTGATGCCACAAGTTGATCTCCTTGGGTTGTGTGTGGGCTTGTGGTTAACATGAGGAGAACAGCTCTCTGTGCTGGGGTCCGCAGTCATGTCCCCATATTCCTCTTTTTCTCTTACAGTTGTGTCAGCTGCATTCTCCCTTTTTTTTTCCCATTCATCTCTTAGACTCTGAATAAGACCAAAATGTTTTTTCTTTTTATTTCCCTTGAGGAAAAAGGTGGTTTTTTTCTTCTCTCTCTTGAGGAAAGACTGTCACAGTTATGAATGACATGGGAGCAGCGTTTCTTTCATCAAACTGGCATCACCAGAATGTCATCATGGCTTCTTGGCTGTGATGAATATCTTCTAAAAATATTTTACTTTAAAATAAATATTTTCTGTGGCTTCATGTTTATAGTTCAAGGTTAAATTATACTTCCACTAGTAGCTGATTTTACGCCTTTTTCATAGTGTTTTTTTACAGCTTGCGTTGTAGCCCCAAGAAATTAATTTTGCTGCATCCTCAGGAATATGCTGCTTTATTTCAGCCAGATAAGCTCCTTGAGCTGCAACCTCTCTGATTATGTAGAAAACTGTTAAAATAAAGAAATGTAAATCCTTTCTCTCCCAGAGATTAGAAGGTATTTGAGCTTGCTGCATCACTTTTTTGAGTTAATAAATCACAGAGATGCAATAGTCTTGTTTTCAGACAGATCTGAAATTTATTTAAACACACTTAAAATTTATTATCTAAGCCCATAAGCTTGAATCAAAAGTTAGTCATTCTTTGAATCACAACATTTCTAGGCATTCTTAGTTTTGTGAGGTGTAGCCTATAGGTCCTCTGCATATGAACTTTTGGAGGGAACTTGAAATTACCAGTTTAAACCCTAAATATTCTTAGTCTCTGTGTAGTTCCTTTCAGCTTCTCTAAAAGGAAGTGAGAGCCATCTGATGTCTGGATCCTAACCTGGAAGCAGCACGTGTTCATGCCTTGTAAAACTTAAAGCTTTGAAAAGATAGATAGACCAGCAAAAAAGAAGTTGATGTTGTGGTCTATTTTATTTATTTATCCAGGGATTCAAAATACAATTGCATCAGGTTTTCATGTATTCTCTGCTTGTGAGACATGGAGCTTGTGACAAATTGCAAATACCAGTAGCAGAGCTGCCTGTTGGTGATTTCAAAGCAACATGAAATGAATGACTTTTAAGGTAGTTAAAGCATGTAGCATAGAAACTGTAGTTTGTGTTGTTACCTTTTGTGTATGTCTGTCCTTAGAAAGGTGTCTGCCCATCGGAACACTCAAGCTTATGTATGCTTAACATTAAGTACACAGATCATCTTAACTGGTCCAGTAAGGGTCCTCTCACTGAGTCTGTAAGTCTAGTTTTCACTTCTCTATTTTCTTTCTGCTTCACTCTTGTTGCAAATAAACTTTCGGATGCTATTGTCCACTTCCACAGTAAAGTCTCCCAGATTCTCCAGAGCAGAAGGTTTATTAAATAAAAGATCTCTGTGACAGACCTCTGATCACAACCTTACCCAACCCTGTCCTCCACACAGATACAAGACCTGCAGTGGTTGAGTGTGGATGGGCTGCACAAGCCCCTGGCTTGGGTGCACTGCTTGCTTGGGGTTCCTCCAGCTCCTGCAAGCCTCTTACAGCCCCTTCCCTTCTTCTGGCTCTGCACTTAGCTCCTGGAGAGAGGGGATTTTTTGCCAAACTTTCTGTTGTCTGGGAGTGTTCTCTTTGGGGACAGCACAAGTCCTTTTTCTGCAGGGATTTTCTACATGGCGGTTAAACCAAAAGCCTTTATCCTTCATGAGCTTGAGAGCAACGCAGACTTTTGGGAGAATGATAAATACATTCTAACCGCCCTTGTCACTTTTTTGTTCAAGCAAGCTGGTTACTAACTCTTTTTGCTCCTTCTGGAGTTGGGGCTCATAGAGGGTACATTTACCTCAGATGAACAGTTTTACAGGGCCTAGAACCTAGCTAGCTTGTCTGCATCTGAATGACAGCTTTTGTCCTAGAAAGGCTGGCAGATATGACTCATTAGTAAGTCAGTTTTGCTGAGCAGCTGTCTGCATAATTCTTCCAGTCTTTAATCTCAGGCAGCAAAGAAAAATCATCTTCCCTGAATGTGTGTATATACATACATATATATGTATATATATATGCACACACACAAAAATATATACTATATACATAGTCTGTTTGCAAGGCATATTTAGAATAGAAATGTATTTCAATATGTTTCTGTGTGTTTTTAGTTCCAAGTACATTGTGACCATAGGGCGAAAAGAGTTCTGTGGTTTTTCAGCGTGTTGGGTACTAGTCTCCAGTGCAGATTACAGCCACGTGTTACACAAACTAAAAAGAAAAACATGGAGTCACAGAATGATTATACAAACATCACTGCAGTCTCTTTCAACGGCAAGTCTCAAAAGCACGTGCTTCTGGTGGCTGGAGAGTTGTTTGCTAACTGTGAAAAGTGTCCTAGTGTTCCTCTGTAAAAAGAACTAGGATTTCCATTCTTTGTAAACCAAAGCTGAAATAAAGCGCAGGACTTGTGCAGTAGCTTGACCATATGAGATTTATCGTTATACTGGAGAGTGAGGGAGTGCTCTTGTCAAATGGCAGTAAGACAGCGCAGGAAGAAATCCAGGCTGAGAAATGAGTTTCCAGAAACTTTGAGGCATATCTGACTTTTTGACATCGCTTGTTAAATGATTGCCAGGAAGCACAAGCTAACTCCTGACAAGCTGGATAACGAAAGACTGCATGCTCTGTATTTTATCAGAAGCATAATTTAAGGTGCTTCTATTTTAATCTTTGGATAGAAAAGCTGAGAGTAATGAAGTGTTGTGTTACATCATTTCATGAAAGCAAAGGGACTGGAAGATGGTACAAAATCACATATTAAGAGCCTAGTGCGGAACAAGGAGATAACTATTAGGATGAGTGGCTTGACACATACTCATTCTGCCTGATCCCTGTATGAGACAGTGGTAGACTATGAGAGGGAAGCCTTTGCAGTTTTTGAGCTCTCTGCATGGCTCCTGTGGCTCTGCAGACCCCAGAGTACTGAACACAGCTCTACTGCCAACAGGCTGGCCTTTGTCAGTCATCTCTGTTGACTCCTTGCAGGGTCAGAGGACCAGAGGTTGAAATTCCTGACCAAGGAGAAATGTCTTCTGTTTTCACAAAATGACTATACTGTTTAAAAGCTGCTTTATCTCTTGTCTTGACAGAAAAAAAGTCACTAAATTCTGTGTCCTAATCTGCAAGGGTAGCTCAGTGTGGCCTCTGTGGACAGATACCTGTGTGAACGCAGGGCAGTGATTATACGAAACTGGCCAATGCATGTACCAGAAAGTGTTTCTAAATTAGATAGGAATTGAAAAGCTGACATTCAATTAAACTGAGATTTTATAGTCACTCTCCTTTTCCCAGTGTTCTGCTTTCAACCAATAAAGTACAGCCTGAGTACAATGTGTATGTGTCTGGAGCTCAGGTCCTGTTTTTGAAAGGAAGGCAGGTTGTTCCTGGCTTAGCCACTCTGAGCTCCAGTGTCTCCAAGTTTCTCTGTCTCTCTTTTCTGCTACTCTGCTAAAGCTTATTCCTGAATACGGCCATAAAGCCAGGGGATTTGGGTGGAGTGCAAGTTAGGACCTCTACTCAGACACAATTCCTGCCTATCCTAAGATACAGTACAGAGTTAGCCTAAGAATCCACAAAAATTACATTCCTAAAATTTTTAGATATTTGAAAATTTGATCTGTTACTTTTACTATCAAAAAAGCCTATATTTTCAACCATTACAGAGGCAATTGAAGAATAAGTGGTGAAAATCCTATTCCTTTTATTGTAACCAGAGGCCGTGATTGCGTGCTGGGTGACCTTTCCTCAGCTCAATCTTCAATCATCTCATATGAAAGAGCTATCAGACAGATGCTCTGGAAATGAATAACCTATGTAGTTTGAGAGTTGAAACTGTCCACATACCTATTTTAATGCTGACTGGTTCTGTAATGATGAAGTCAAACTGGTTTTTAAGTGAGATTTTAGTTTGTTTATGGAATAAATCCCAGAAAAACTAGAAAAATAGCCACTGAGGCAGTCAGTAAACTTTAATACTATAAAGTAGTGTTTTAAAAGACAAGGAATTCACATATAGTGGAAATCAGCTGCATGATCCTGGGTTTTTATCCCAGGCTAAGAAAACATTAATATCCAATATTCAAGGTAAGTTTGTGCAGTGGATGTAGTCAGAAAGAAGATGCTACCCTACAATTAGTGATCTGAAAAGTACATGTGTTAGTAGTTATGCTGTATATTATTTTCTTTTAAAATCATGCTTGGGAATAGTCTTGGAGCATCTGCTTGTAAGCACTGACCAAAATAATAAGAAAAGATGTCCTCTGACCCAAAGAACTTAAAATGTAGTTACCCTTCCCAAAGGATCTGCAGGCAGTGTTCAAAGACTTTATGAGGTGGTGGTACTGTTCTCAGTAAACTGGCAACTTTATCTAAGGGTAGTCCTTGTTAGTAAGGAAGGATCTTTTACAGAAGACTCTGAAGGAATATAATGCAGCAGCTTTATTAGTATTTAAGGCTGGCTCCTCCCAAATGGAACAGTGCAGGAGAAAGCACAAGAGTTTGGAAACTTAATAACTCAGTGATGAAGAAGGTATCATCTGGCTTTTCATGACTAAAACTATGTTAAAACAATTTATAAGGTAAATCAGTAAAATTACAAAGAAAGTGAGAAATACAGACAATAAAAATACTTATATATGATATTCAACAGAGTCATTTAAATGGGTAAAAATATTATTTAATATGAAAGCCTTTAATTTTGAAAAAAGAGGCAGCTAATGGGTCATTAAGATCATTATTTTTTTGAAGGAGACAAATAAGAAATTGCTATTTAAGTGTTTCTCATAACTTAAGAACTTATAAAATTATCTTGAAGCACATACAAATCTCACAAGGGAAATGCTTTATAAATGATCCACAAGTAAACTGCAGAATTTACTGCCACAGAATGACTTGTCTCCCAAAGTACAAGTGAGCTCCAAAAGGAGTTATATAAATTCATGGTCAAATAATCCACCCAAAACAATCTGAACACCATGATGCAGATGCAGCCTCCCACTCAGAAAGTCCCCAAAACCACGCTGAGTCAGAAGCTGGAGGGATGCATGAAGAGAAAGCATCGTTTGCATACTTGTCCTGATTTTTTCCTAATTAGCAGTTGGCTAAAATGAGAGATGCAGTAATAGCGGCTAATTGTTTTTTGCAGCCATCTGTTGTGTTTTGTTAAGTCTGGCCCAACAGAGTATTTTTGGGTTAAGCTGTATCTATTTTCCTGGAAGTCTGTAGGTACAGTGTGGTGCAATTAGGAAATGCATAGCTGTAATGGATGTTGGAGCAGCTCAGATTGGCACACCTTTCATATAAAAGTCCTCGAGGTAGTACGGCCTCAATAATCTGTAGTGATGATACATAAAGCCCTGAAAACATTTTACATCTGTGTTTGTGTAAAATTTGGCCTTGCTAGACTGCCTAAACAGGTCCATTGCTCTGGGTAGTGCATTCATCCAGTACAATAAGCTGCAGTAAAACATGAACAGTCCCATAAAATTATATCGATCCAGTGCTTTACCATATGACGTCCTCACTAGAGGGCATGTTCCCATTTGCAGGTACAAGGACTTACCGATGAGAGCCCGCCGCAGCGAGAGCGTGCTCAGAAAGGGTTCGGTAGGCTTCGGACTGCAGTACACTGGGGCTTCTAAGTTAAAGCAGTAGCTGCATTGCTTAAATTGTAAACTCACTGGGGTTTACATACTGCTGAGTCTGACGTGTCGCTTCCTACAGTAATGTAAACACCTGTCAGTATCAGTGATGCTGCATTTACTGCTGCCACGTTGTATGTGATGCCTTTACTCTTCCAAACCAAAGGAAAATTAAACTCTTCCCCTTCCCCATCCTTTCTCCTTCCTCAGTAGAAACAAAAATTCCTCATCTTTCATGTCTGCCTCTGGGCTGTTTTTAAAAAAATATATAAAATGAAAAGAGTTGAAGGTATAGAAGACAAAACAGAATGAGTCTATGTAAAGATATCCCAGGAGGCTTTCTGTTGACAACCTTGGGTGCTGAAAATGGCTTAGGTGTGTCAGCAAGTTCCCTGTGGCTGTGGAGATGCGTCTGTGGATTTGGAATGGCTACTTTGTGCATCTGAGCTTTGAAAATGGCAAACTGGAAAAGGTTTTGGAAAGGAAAATCGATGGCCTGGTTAATTCAGCATTGATATTTTGACATTTCTGACTTCCATGGGCACTGTTTTGAAATAAAAATGTTTTCATTTACAAATTATCAGTGTATTTTGGGATTGAAAAAGTTACTGCTACTGCACACCACCGTTCCTCTGCAACAGACTGCCCACACAGAAAACCATCCAGGTCTACCCTATTGCCAAATATCTTTACGTGCATCACCATTGTTGGTCAACTTGCCAAGCAGAAATTATTATTAGTTAAAATGTTCATTTTAGCTTTGCAGTATTGCTTCCTTCATTGTGCTTTTGTTAAACATCAATTATTATTATTGTAAGAAACATGATTTTGAAATATGCCCTGTGTTAAAGTTTCAGAATGAAGTCATAACTTATATTTCTTAAAATATTGCAAATTTAAAAATACTTTTTATTGATGTGTGCTGTTAAACTCAAATACTGGTATATATCTGCAATAGAGATATAACTAAACAGGAATACTCGTTGTGATAAGAATTTACAGTAGGTGACACTGCTGAAATAGGAAATGTTTCATATTTCTCGAGACCATGAAAATGTCACTATTACCAAGCTTGTTTATTTTAGCTGCTGAAACAGAATTTTTGAAGAACAACATTTATGAAGTATATAGTTGTATAGAGATACATGTTTGATATTTGATGGATTTTTTTATTATTAATATAGTGAAAGTTTAATAACCAGAGTGCAATTGATACTCTTTAATGATTGAATTATCTGTCCTACCAAAGTGTTTTATTTAATTGGAGTTCATTTGATCCAAAATAATGCCTGGGTATTTTTTCTTGAGGTTTCAAAATGACTGTGTTGTAAGAGGTGTGTTTGCTTGCCTAACTTAGTAGAGGAATATCTGGGGAAACTAATTGCAAATCCTGGTTTAATGCATAATTTTCTTCACCAAATAGTTTCAGCAGTAAAAATAACGGTGTTTTCCATCTAGCTAAGGTGATGCTGTTACTGATGCTGTGGATTTTGCATTATCCTTAATGGCTTGGAGTTTACAGCTCTGCTGCGTGCTGAAGTGCTTGAGGTGTCTGCTGAAGATTAACTTGTAGCCTGACTGATAAAACTCGAGCAGAGCAACACTGATCCTGTTCTGGTTTATTGCTTGGATTAAATCAGTGTTTTAATCAGTTTGCTGTGTAATGTATATTAATGTCATTGTTTCATGAATATTGACAAAAATCTTTTTCAACTTGCAGCAAGTAGTGGCAGCAATAAATGCAGGAATCATACCTTTAGGAAACACATCCACTCAGATCAGTCACTGGGACTTGGGAAGTTCCTTCTTCTTTGCTGGCACTGTTATTACTACCATAGGTAGGACATGGCTTATTATCTTTTTATAGTAAATAAGCTGAAACTTTTTTTGATTTCCAGTGTGTGCATGTATTTGTTAATGGTAAATCTTCCTAGTCTTCTGGTTTAAAACAGAGTTACTTTTCAGCTGCAAGGGCAGAAATTCTAGCTGTCTGTAAGGATCCCTAGCTAAGTAAATAATTCTTCTGTAGAAGACAATGTTGTATATTTCTGCAAGGTGAGAAAAGAGGGTATGGAAACATTGTCTGGGGGGAATTTGATCAACCATTAATCATATGTTAAATAGGCCAGGTTTTGAAGCAGAAGTGCATTAAATCTTGACTGCGAAGTATGGAATTTCAAGAAGTATGGAATTTCAACCATATATTCCCATTCTGTACTGTTGTTTTCTCTAAATTCTGAAAAAGGTGAAAACAGAGTAAAGATGCAGTTTGATTTAATTTAATCAGTTATGAGTGTTGGTAGGCAAATTTCCAAGGCTTACCTGGAGGCTTCTTTTGCATTCACAGAAGCCCAAAGCTGTAGAGTGATTTAATCATGCTCACAAACTCAGGGAGTTTTCTGGAACCTTTCTGCATTTGAGAGCCACTGTTCCCTTTGAGCAGGTGTGAATAGGAGCAGCCTTTGATCTTTCAGTATCTTCTCTTTGACTACAATATAGTGTACATGGTATACTGTTCAAAGATGTAGTGTATGCAGCTTACGGATCATAGAAGAGGCAGCCACAAAAGTGGCTGGAAATTTGTAGAAGAAATCAAATGTGAAAAAATTAAGATCTACATTAGGAGAGGTGTATAAGGAATTGTAGCATTGTTACAATGATTATTACCTCTACGTAGTATTTGTATGCATATTGTGTTTTTGTCAAGTGATGTTTGTTCTTTATGTAGAAGCTCCTGAGTACTGTCTTTTTTGTGTTTGTATATTTACATCTCTATGTATGTATAAATATTGCATCTATGTGTAATATTTTTCCACATCTAGAGTAGCAGGTTTAGTGCAAACAGAGTGAAACTCTTACCCCCCTTAGTTTAGTAATATACTCAGTGATTTTCTAGTAGTAGGTCCACAAGGTAATAACCAAAGTTATTACTAAGTTATTACTAAGAAATGTAATTTTAACAGATTATAACAAAGAAAATCAGGAGCCTTGTAAGGATAGTTTTACAATCACTCTTCTGTTATCCTCTTCTGGCAGCACCAAGGTTTATGTCCTAAGTAAGTATCCATGGTCCTGTAGAAAGTTCCCAATAAAGATAAAAGCCAATGCATGCAAAGTGTTCAAAGAATAAGATGATTCAAAAATTATTGTGCAACATTTTGTTTTGGCATTTTATTTCCAAGTAAATATAAGTTTGTTTTCTAAATCAGAATGTTTCCTGATTTGTTTTATTGACCTGATTCTACCAAACCATGTGTTAGTCCACCTTGGAGGAGATGGGGAAGCAAAGGCATCCAGTCCTCAGAACCGCTGTCCCCAAAAAGGCAAGATAACCCAATAGGAAATACATCTAAAAATTAATATTTCAGGTCATCTCTGCAAACCAGAGTAGTCAGAATCAGGTCAGACTGAGAAACTGTAAATATTTATTTCAGGTGTTGTGGTAGCAACCTGAAAAAAATCCAAGAAAAAACTTATGTAAAATATTTCAGCTGTGGAGTAACTGTGTTTTTCATCAGAGACCCTTTCTGACGGGAAGCTCCCAGTCAGTTGCAGTTCTTAAGGCCTCAGGGTCAGGACAGCCTGCTTACATGAAAGTGGTGCTGTGGTTGGCGATGTCTTGGTGCTCTGAGCTGTCAGGAAGATGTTTCCCAGGACTTGCAGTGTGACAGCAGGTGAAACTCTCATCAGATCCCTTGGAATTGGGATTTTCTTGGGAAAATGGTGACAGGAGTGTCAGTTGGGTGTGATTCCCCTTGTTCTTTGTATTGTTTTGTGGCATCAAGTGATTTTGAGTTCAGAACAGTATCTTTTCATATATGAGTAACTTTTTGAAAATGACAGCATCCCTTCCGATTTGGGGGGCATATGGTTATCATGTAACTTGATATTTTAATTTCCCAAGATACTGAAGATGTGTTTTATGAGCATCTCCAGAGAGTTGCCATAGGTTTCAGCCAAACACTACAGATACTCTGAGGACAAAGACAAGACCTTATAAATTCCTAAAGCAAAATTACAGAAATAAATTGTAAATGTGATTTTATAAATATGAATAAAAATTATAAATATTATGTCCTTTAGGCTGTATACCTCAAGAAGTACTTGAATAGAAGGAAAAAGGATTACTACCGTTTAGAGAAAATGATAGCTCTTCAGTGCTTCAGCAGATCCTCTAGCTTTCCAAACCTCTTATTACTATAATTTTACCTTATCATTTAGCCCACACTCCTCCTATTGATATCTCAGAATCCAAGAAATTAAAATGAAACCATGAGCTTATTTATCGATATTTTTTCCCCAAACCTTTCTTTGATGATAGTAGCACTCGCATCCCACAAGTGTTTGGCTCCTGGGGAGAGAGGATAATAAATAAAGCCTTTAGCATTTCCCTAAGCAGTAAGTTATTGTTTTACAGTTACTGTTATTATTGTATCACTATAGTGATGAGAATTTAAGTGAAAAATATTGACTTTGTATCTTGGTGGCTATTGGCAGCAGTCCAGAACCATCTGTAGTTTCTTATACTTCTGGGTCTCCTATATGCTACTAGAAGGCTCTGTGATGGGGACATGTAAATCTGTAGATGTGTTCAAAGCCAGCTTAATGAAACTAGAGGTAACACTAGGGAAAGGCATGGCTTCATGTTTATTATTTTTATTTTATTCTCTTACAATCTTTCATGTTATCCAATAAATATTACAATGCATATTATAAAATTAATGAACTCAATTTTAATAGAAGATAATCTGTCATAGTGCTACTAGATCTTTCCTAAGAAATGCATTTAGTTCAGAGGTCAGGGTTAAACAGTTTCACAAGACATCATTCAGAAAAGTTCCTTTGTTGCTTTTTTTCTGTGTCTGAGTGGGTTGGCTTTCACTTTGCACTTACTACTGTGCAACAGCATAAAACTTGTTTCAGGAAGGGACCTTGCTGGTTATAGGTTTGACTTGCTTAGTTAGGTTTTCTCGCTTGTGGTTATGTTTCTGGAACTAAAAAGGGAAATAGGTAACATGCGGAAATGGGAATGCAAAGATTGTCTATGAAAAATATTGTTGCCTTGTTCCCGAGGACACAGTGCATGCTGCAAAGCATGGAAATTAATCTATTTTTCTCCCTGAAAATGTCATTCTCTGGTCAGTTCTGTTCTGAAACCTCACGTCCAAAGGAGAGGAAAAAGAGAGTTGAGAAGTAAGAAAAAATGGAAAGTCAATCATAAAGCTGAAGATAGTGCTGAGTAAGAGGGGAAAGTGATCTTTTTGTCAACTCTATATTCTTAGAGCTCATTGTTAGCACTGCACACGTTTTTTATCCTCTAGATCTCATCCCTCAATAGGTAGCTTAACTCAGAAACAGGTGCATCGAGACAAGCTGTGTGCACCCCACCTTCCCCCAAGCAATTTATATTTTAGGGCTGTAGAAAATCTAATACTGGCAGCAGGGTAGGAAAGGAGATATCTCTTGCTGCAAGCTTGAGACCTGTATCTAGAAAAATGAAAAAACAAAGTAGATGTGCCAAGACCTTGAGCTTACCAGTTGTTTTCCCAAATGACTGCTGTCTCAGCACATAAAAATGTAGAGTCAACAGTAGTATTTGAAACTGTGTCATGAAAACCTCTACTAGACTCATATATGGATCTTCATCTAAAATAGCTGTCTTCTGCTGTTACTCCAGCCGGTCTACAGTCACTTTCGCAAGCCCTGCAAGCTCTGTAGTTAGCTATGGTAATATTGTTATATTTTTGTGTCCAAAGCCTAGCAGCCATTATTAAAGAGTACAAAGGAATATGAGGGTTTTCTTTTTTTCTTTTAAATAAATAAATAAACAAAATCAACAAAAAGAAACGTGTCGTAAATATTTAAGTTTTAGGGAACAGTTGTGAATAGCAAGCAGATAAGATATTGAAAAAAAAAGGTTGATTTTTTTACTAGAAATCTGAACTTGATTTGCCACTTTTAGATTTGCAATTAGTTATGTAGCTTCAAATGTAACTTCACTGTAAGGAATGCTCTTTTTTTGACATTTTGCTACTGCCTGGACAGAAGCTTTTCTTGAGAAGGCAGGATGTATTATAAAGTTTGATTACGTTGCTTGTTGTTTTGAAACAATAATAAATCCTGCTGCTGAATTTGTCCCTTCTGGCACTATTTCACTGCATTTTTGAAACACAAAGTAGTAGAATAATGTGTTGATATCTAAAATCCTCTTTGGTTCCCTTTCCAAAAGCAACAGGTAAAGTTTTATTAAGGCAGAGTCATGGATCTTATCCTACACCAGTAGCTTGGATGTGTGTGTGCGAATTTCATATAGCTTCTAGGAGGGGTATGTGTGTGTAAGCTCAGTGTAACCAGTTGGTAAGACCAGCTGCAGAGCAATGCAGAAAAAACATGGTCAAGATTCATGGTCTGTGAACACGGGGTCATGAGAGAAAAATGAGGTGAAAATGCTTCTTGTGTCTCACACTCTGCAAAAGACTCCAATAAAAACCCCTGCTGTATTACTGTGATTTCATATTGACTCTCAAAGTATACTAAATATGTATATCTCATCTGATAAAACTTCAACAGAAAGAACTTTTAAAAAAAATAATCCCCTGGAGATGTCCTCAGAATTCAATCTTTTCTCTGGGTTAGCACTGCGCTTACCTTCCCACCTCCGTGCTGTTGTTCTTAATAGAAGATATTAGGGCTAAAATAGCTTTTTAGTCTCTCTTTGTTCCATTCTAATTTTTCTCCTTTGCTGCTTTTATTGCTCCTGTGAAAAAGTGGCTGAATTTGACCCAGTTATTGGCTGTTGACAAATAGTGATTCACTCATGCTCTGGGGAGACCTGTTAGGATTTGGCAACAAAATCTCCAAATATTTCATCTGAACTGAGCATACTCTCTCCCAGAACAGTAGTGACTAAACAAGATTTCCTCTGTAATTATTTCTCCCAGGAACAGTGAGTAGAGACTGCATTACCGCCATGCCCTCAATTTTCTCCTGTATTTGTTCAGGCAGTGAGAAAGAGGGCTTTATCTGACTCTAATCCTGAAGAAATAACACTTGGACTGCACAAGGTTCAGAAGTAATAATTAGGATAAGACTGCTGGGAGCTAGTGAACCTGGAACAGCGGTGAAGGAAGGACCATGGTGAAGAGCTGAGAGGAAATGTTACTAGGTGAAGAGCTCAGTTAGAGACATTGAGGGCTTGTATACCAGAAAAGAATGACATTAAATTGAATGAGCAAATCAGAGATAAGAAAATGGGCCTCACTGAGATCCAAGAGAAGGAAAGGACCGTTTTTTTTTCCAGCATATGCCGGAATACTCAACAACGCTTAAAAAGGATGACTCTGAAACTGAAGGAGTGAAAGTTTATGGGATAGTGCACAGCTTTAATTAGACAGGGAAGTTCTGTTTTTTGTACCAGCCCTGTTTTGATATGTGGGTTATTGACCTGCAGATATATGGTAAATTGGAAACACAGAAAGGATCTGACTTTTCTGATGATATTGGTGATATCAGAAAAGCTTAAGGTGATGTAGCCTCCTAGTAATTTAGAATGTACAGGGGAATTTTTTGTTGACCAGGTAAGTTCTGAATTTTGGACAAGAAATTTGGCTATGGGTGGAGTAAAGGGGTGCTGTCTCTTTAGGGAAGGTGGTGGCATCAATGACATTTCATATAAGTTTTTTTATCTTTGTTGCGCTAATCTTTTTTACACATACTTGGGTTTTTAATCTTGATTCAGAGCACTGCCAGCTACTTACTTTTCTTGTAACACTGAGTTTCCAACTGTGTGTATATTCTGGAATAGTTTTTCTGACCACCTGGAATGCTTTTCTACATTGCCGTGACTTCATTGCAAGTCAGGTTTATCTTGTGGTGTGGTGGCTGTGTGTTGCTGGACCTTGCAAAGCAAGGACAAAGACAAACCATTTCTTGAAACTTGGTGTGCTTGCGCATTCTGACCTTAAAATCTTCTCCACAAAACCAACAAGACGCTGTGTTGAAACAAATTGCCAGGTATTCAGCTTTCCATCACTCCTTTGTGCCTCCTGTAAATTCCTAAACAACAGGCTACACTTAGTGCAGGGGTCTTGTGGAGTGTAAAAATGTCAATTCATCAGTTGTGACACAGACCCTAATTTACACTGCAAATGAGCACTGAGATTTTCACAGTTTACTCTCCCAGTACTAGTGTGCAAATGGAACTGGATGCGGTTTTCTTTATTCAGATTTCTCATCAGTATAGGGTTTCTGAGCCTCCTGATCACACCCCTGTCTAATTTCTAGGTTACAAAAGCTTGTTGTTATGAGTAAAGGAAAGGCTGCCAGGGAGAATTGGTGAATATGGTTACACTGTTTGCAAAATGTTAGAGTGAATGAAATTAGTTCCTGCTTCCCTTTTTGTTTATTTTCATAATTGCATCAGGAGTGGTACAACCAACCATGAGAACCTCAAATCCTATAAGCAAACAGAAGCACAGAGTTTTGAAAAGCAGAAAAAAACCAAACCTCAAACCTGCGTGCTTTTTTCTACTAAGAAGTAACAAAATTGGAGTCAGCATGTAGAGTTTGAGATCAAAACAAAGGCACCTGTATGGAACACACATATCCCCTCAGGATAACCTATCAATAAGTTCCCCTTTCACCATTTTAAGCTGTTTACATTAGGTGCTACTTTATTCACAGATGTTTGCACTTACTGTGTGGTTGAGCTGCTAAACAGGACCTGCTTTTTTAAAAGGGAATGGCAGCTGTAATCAATGTGAGATTTCTTTCTGTTCTTGGGCAGTGATTGCCTTTGAAAAGGAAGCTGGCCATCTCAGCTAGAATTCCTGCCCATTGATAGTTTATAGAAGGTAAGGCACTGTCTACGTGTCTTCAGAGCAATGTCTGGGTTCTGTATATTTTAAAGACAGACTGTTGAGCAGTTTGTAAAATTTAGTTAAGTAGTATGTTGCTTTATACTTGGTAAGGGCCTGCCTAAATTAACTCTTGATTCCCCCCCTCCCACCCCCTCCCAAAGAACATAGAAATGAAATTATACCGATAGCCTAGAAGAGTTTAAAGGTTTCATGAAGAGGTGCCAGTAGTCTAAATCTGATGTGTTGTGCCACCAGCATTGTAGAGTAAAATAGCATTATAGCACATGAGAATATCCATTAGCATTTTATAGAAGTCTTTCATTTTTATACACTGAGAGGTCTCTATTTTATATTTTCTCATTATTGCCAGAAGAGTTGCAGGGGTATTTTTTATGGAATCAAGCAGAAGGGAAGCTGGGTAGGAATACAGGCAAAAGGGAAATTAACAAAACACATTAACTTTTCTTCACTGAGTTTTTCTGCTGTATTGAATCCTCTGGTGCTTTGGAAAATCTCACCCTCTGGTGTCATCCTTTTTGCAAGAGCTGCATCATTCAGTGTGACTGCAAGTAAAGTTCTAGCTCACATCTTGGGGTGGGTTAGAAATGCATATTTTTCAGGAGTACAAGTTTATTTCTACGGTAACTTGCTTATCATCTGTGTTTACAATTTTTAAGTAAAAAAGGATGAGAAATAAGGTGATTTGAACTGCCAGTGCAAGGATAATTATTGTTATATTCTGATTGCTTCTGTTCCTCATTTGGGAGGAGCAACTGTTTACAAAAGACACCTGCTACTTTCAAGCTAGTGAAATAAAAATTAGTTCAATAGCAAGACAGGTGGTAAAAAGGACTTGCAGGATGTGTATTTTAGGTGGCAGTACAGGATAGATATGTTATCTACCCTTTCCTGATCATGCTGGGTTTCACCAATTAAATGTTAGAATTTTTCCATGTCTGGAAGGAAAAATCAAAGGTACTTAAGCTAAGAGGACAACAGTTGTCTGCTGCATACTTGCTAAAAGCAAGTAAGTTTATATAGTAGTACAATTCTTAGCCTATAAGACATGATGAATTGCTCTGTTTCTCAAGGAGAACTTCTGTTGAATACTGATGGTTTAAATCTTAATCTGGATTTGTGCAGTAGGATCAGGAAGAATAACCTCCTTTTTCATTCTAGTTTACTTTCTGGAAGTCATCTATTGTATTCTAGCTAAGACAGTCTTGGATTGATATTTATGTTTCATGAGAATTGCTTAGAAATACCCTTTGATGCTAACAAGAGATTAGCCTCTAAACATTTAGCTTTCTGGTTCTGTAGGGACAAATCTGCAGGTAGTTTTACTGTTGTGGCTCACTAAAGTGCTTTTCTCCCTTTTCTGCACCTGTGTGAGTTTCTGGTGTGTTTTGCTGAACCAGTGACTAGTCCTAGAGAAAGCCAAGTATAGCTAAAGAAAATAAATTACTTCAAATGGACATCTTTACTGTGGATGTTTTATAACAGTGATTACTGTAAATGCAAGCCTCACTTGGCAGGCAGGAATTTGATGGTAATTGTGGTCCCAGTTAGTCTGCAATACCAGCAGGGATCCTTACTTAAACCAGCTCTCCACCTGAAATCAGTAATTTGGTATACTCAGATGCTGTGTGCATGGAAGTTTAAATTTAATACTTAGATAAAAAAGGTGGAAAGTATAAAGCAGTCTAAGTAATAAAGAAATTCCGATCTTGAGAATTCAAATGCTTTACAAAAGTCATCATGACAAAGGTTGCTTTTGGGTTTGTTGTGGGTTCTTTTAATGCTTTGAAGGTAACTAGACTTTATTTTAATTCCACAGAACTTTTTATTCTTTTCTGTTAAAATATGTTTAAGTTTTGGCATCCTTCTGGTTTCCCATGTTAAGGCTATAGTGTTTAGCAGGACCTTATTTTAGTGTTGGTGATTATCTGCCATAATGTCATGAAAGTCTTGAAACTTTAACCAAATAGAAGAATCTGGTATATTGCTCCTGGGTGCTCTCTTGCTTCAGATAGCCAGTCTTCAACTGTAATTTCTGAATAATTGCTTCCTTGCTGTCATCTCTTTCTGTACATACTTTGCGTCTTGCTTCCTTTCTTCAGGCATAGAATCTGAATTAAATACTGCTCAAGAATGGATTGATGATGCTTGCTACTTGTGGGGCCAACAAACAACTTTTTTTTTTGTTTGTTGTCATTGGGGTTAGATGTGAAACTTCTTTTAGTTCAGGAAAATTTTCTTTTTGCTAAAGATAAATAACTTTCACAATCGGAAGAAACTGCGGGAAAGGAATTCTCTCCCCTTCTCTGCAGTTGCTGTTTCTTCTGGTCCAAATTCAGAATATGCCTTTTCTAGTACTTCAAGGATTATCCATAGTGAAGATTATTTGTTTACTAGTAATTTTTGCACTTTCATTCTGAGATTCATTGAATCATACTGTTAATGACTTGCTCAGTTTACCTGCATTCTTTGGGTAGTATGGCACAAAGCAGTTACTGGGGGGGAGGGAAACATATCTGCAAACTGAGATCACTCCTGCACGTCTTTGAGGCTTTTAGCTGCATGATACATCACAGCAAACAAATGATTGTGGAACCAGCATGGTACTTGCACTCTTCTGTTCTTTATGTTCTGTCTTGTTTGTTTAGTTTACAAACCCTTTGAAGAGTGTATTTTGGTTCATAAGGGTACAATGTGATTAAATTCAAGATATCTACAACTACCTGAAAGGAGGTTATAGTGAAGCACATGTCTATCTCATCTCACAAGTACTAAGCGATAGGGCATGAGGAAATTGCTTCAAGTTGTACCAGGGGAGGTTTAGATTGGATAGTGGGAAATATTTATTCACTGAAAGGGTTATCAAGTATTGAAACAGGCTGCCCAGTGAAGGGATTGAGTTACTATTCCTGGAGGAATGTAGATGTAGTACTTGGGGATGTGGTTTAGGGGTGCATTTGGCAGTGCTAGCTCAATGGTGGGAAAAGACCTTTAAGATCACCAAGTCCAATCTAAATGATTCTATAATTATCCCAAGTGTCTGTATTGCTCGGTTTAACTGATGACATGCTAGGGAGATATCTTACAGTATGCAGTTGAAATTCCTAACACTTATTTTCTAGCTCTGTAATAGAAAATTACATTCCTGTATCAAAGTTCTCTTAAGTATTTGTATTGCTTCTAATTTGCATAGTAGAAGAAATCTAGTTTTATATGATTTTTGAATACTTTAAAAAACCTAGACAAAATCCCACAATAGACTAACTTCAAAAGACTGAAATGTTTTTCAGTGTAGTGGTGGACCTTTTAATCTTACTGTATATTTTCCTGAAATAAGGTAATGCCAGAGGTGATTAGAGTCTCTAACTTTGACTTTTAAGCTAGTACAATACTCAATAGGAAATAACTTTTTGGTAATTTTAATGACTTAAAAAGGTGTTCGGTTATATATTGTTGGCACTCACTCTGAAGTCATGTTGGAAGTCTAAATGCAGTTGTAAACTTGGACACATGCTGAAACATATTTGATGTTTCTTTTAAAAATCTGCCAGCATCATTGCTGGGTTAAACCTCTTCAGACTGACCTGGAGGTACCAATTAGTACTGTTATTGCACCACAGTTTGGTAAACTTGACAGAAAAGAAAAAAAAAAAAAGCAAAAACCCCAGCCAAACCACCCCGAGAAAAAGCATTTGGGTTTGTGAGTATGACTGCTGCTTGGAGTGTAGGAAAATGTATTGGTTAGACACTGACAGCCAAGGATGAGCTCCTCATGAATGCAAAGAAACTTTAGCTCTCTGGCTTGCTCTGTTCTTTCCCTGATATAAAAAAGGATGGAGGATGCAGAAGGAGAAGTATCAGCAGTTGTATGTGTTTTGGATGGTGCAATTGGAAAGTGAAGTTCAGTGGCCTGAGAAAAGTGAATTTTTCTGTCAACTGTCTGTTTAGAAACTAGACAAAGAAAATGTGCTTACCAGCACAAGAATCTGATTCACTGCTCCGCTATAGATTATCATAATTCAGAAATGCTTTGGTTTTGTGTGTCTCATTGTAAGTTTTATTGAGCTTCATCTGAGCCCTGAAGTGGTATCTTAGGCTACCAAAAATGTAATGTAGGTTTGCATTTGCCTGAAATACCTTATTCTGCTGTGAGATGCTTTTTAGATCATTTTAATGGAGATATCTATGGATTTGTCATGTCTAAGTTATTTGTAAGAAGTTATCGTATACATCATATGCTCTTGTCTGACCTTTTGACTGCTAATTAGTCATTGGTGTTATATTCAGAATTTTCATGTCTACAGACAAATATGGATTTGATTGTTCAACTGAACTGATAGTTCTTTTCATCTGCTATAGGTCAATGAAGGCTTGGAGAAGTTGTTATTCTGTACTCTGTTTTGCAGTCCTCAAAATAGGCTTTTCTGATGATTGGGTGAAGAGTGGTAACCAGTGTAATTCTGCAAAATAGGGAAGTGAGTTATTAGAAACTGTGATTCCTATGTGAACTAAGCAATTGCTGCTAGTAGAATATTTTTCTCAAAATAGCATTAGATAAGAGTGAAGGTACTAAAATACAAGAATTAGATTTCATTGCTGGATGTCTTGTTAAATACACAAATTCACAGGTGCCTCTGAGCCGGCAGTACTAATAGAGGGTTTGGTAGGTCTGGCATAAAAAGGAAACAAAAATGCATTTTTCTACTAAACTAATAGATTTTGGGTTAGTGTATGGGGTAAGATAGCAATATTTTTCTTGTTATCTTTATTTTCATTGAGATATTGGCAGGAGACACAAATATTTGTGGAGAGTGCTTCACTGGTGGGTGAGAAATCAGAATTGAATGTCCATGTATACCATATCAATTTGTCTGTGACTTGGTACAGTAGATTTTTGGTTTGGAGGGACATGGGTGTGTTGGAAAGACCAGCAACTGGATTCTACTTTAAAGGGTGGAGTTGTAGGAACTGCAGATAGTGGATACCTAGTCTTGGAGCTTCATGTAACAGAATGTATTACAGAAATGATCACAAGATATCTCAAGTTGAGCTTTCTTCTTTCATTGGAATAGTGATGCATAGACAAGGCATATAGTTCTTTCAAGCAAAAGAGGAGAGCTGTGTTACACATTACCACATTCTATCACCCTTTAAGTAACCAGCCCTGGAAAATGCCCCTAGTAATAATGAGCTTGATGAACCTGTATGATAACGTAGTAGGACAAATATTTGGTCCTATATGAAAGAGATTTACAGAATTAAAAACCACTCTTGGAGATCAATACAATAAAGGTGAGACATATGAAGGAAAAGGTGGAATTAAAAAAAACCACAAATGTAAATTATTTTTAATTATCTTTAAAATATTTCTCAGATGAGTCTAGTGAAGGGAGTTCCTAAACCTGGGAATGGTTGAATACAAAAGGGTAGATTACAGTAGGGTATGATCACTATTTCTTGATAATCTTTTCTGAGTTTGGAAGAATGTCTTTTGTAGGGGTTTCTTTTTATGAGCAAGTCTTACTACATATTGATAAAACCACAGCATTTTATGATGGTGAAAAATTACTATAATATGAATAGAATTCAATAATGTGTGATTACCTCTTTATAAGAAGAGGTATAATCTGTAGGAAAAGGCACAATCTTTTACAAGAGCCAGGAGCAGATAAGCTTTTCGTACATAGCTGAGGAAGGCCTCATCTACCCCAAATACTGTTGTTCTGATAGTCAGCTACTCAAGGACACTCCACTTCTCTATCATTTCATCCTACTTAGTTCTTCTATAATCAGGATGGTAGAAGAACATATTATTAGGCCTCCCTGTGTAATGATTGAACCATCTTGCAGATATTGACTCATGTCTCCACTCATGGTAAAACATTTTAAAATGTATATTATTCTAACTTAGTATTTAAAATGAGATTTCCATAATGATATGCTGCTGGGTCATCATATAAATATTTAAATACAGCATTGACAGTGGAAGTGTAAAAACACAGCTATTTTTTCTTCCCTATCATGTTTTATGTCTGATATTTAGAGCACATCAATCTTAATGGTTGTCTAATATTTCTTGAGGTATTAGTCCTTACAAGGTATCTTGTAAGGTATCTTGTAAGGACTAATCAGAAATAAACATTCATTCTGTAATGTCTTGAAAATAAGAGATCAGGTTTAGAATAAATGAATTTTGAGAGGTGATTCATAAAAGGTAATGGAGCAGTAAAATTATTTATAAGTCAAGAAAATAATTTGTATTATGCCAGCTTCTACCTTAGAGACATCCCTTCTCCATGTTTTGGCTGGCTGAACAAGTCCTGTCCTGTGCTCCACAGCCATGGTAGAGTGTTAGAGGTGGGAACAGAAGAAACAAATGCAAGGACTTTGTTTTATTCCTAGTTGTAGGATAAAGATTGATAGGATGGGACCCATATTCAGCTCTCATTAGCATGAAGAAGTTTTGTGTTTGACTTTGAGAGAAACTGACCTGTTGTGTTTGAGTGGGCAGCTCTACACTGTGGTGCTTGGTGAACCCTCTGTTTGACAGAGAAGTGAATGCATGTGCATTTCTAAGAATGTGCAGTTTACCAATCATGAAAGTAGCCTGTCAGTCTTGGGCATGTGTGATTTCCCTGCCAGGATGCACGTAACAGTGAGCATATGCCTTTGCTGAGGAGATGTCATGTGTTTCAGAAGGGTAATACATACATCGTGGCAGCTGGCTGTGCAATCCTGCAATTGTAAGATCATCATGTAAGAGTCATAATTGATTGTGATGGATATAAATATCAATTACTTCATTCTCATGCTCATCCGGAAAGTTTGACTTTTGAAAAGATAATTTTTTGTGCTCTACTTAGAGTGCCTATCTGTAATGATGGGATAGAGGAATGAAGTACTGAAAGCTGTTGGAAGTCGTGAAAGATTACCAGATGCTTGTTAGAACAGCATGTTGCTAAGTAGTTGTGTAGAGGCAGGATGGAAACTTTAACTCTGTGTAAACGCTCCCACAGAGAACTGTTTATTAATGAACAACAAAAAATCATAGCAGGAGAAGCTGAAAAAGCAGTTGGGGTGGTGAATCCTGTAGTGAGAAAGGACCATCGGTCACAGAAAAGTACATAAGGTGTTCTGGCTTTGGGGATGCTATGCCTCTTGCTGGCATATAGCTTGTAGAGAAACCATAGGTAGGAGACACTTGCCATAAGCATCAGATCTGGGATATTCCTCTGAGTTGTCTGGAAGCCCAAGTGGACTTCTTCATCCTGTGCTGGCCACTCTCTCCAGTGCTATCTCCTCATCTGCTCATCTTTTTCTAATATCTTTTTCATCTCGGGTTCATCTTTGCTCACCTTGTCTCCTTTTCCACCTGTTCTCTTTCTGAACTAACATTGAAAATTAATGGCAGAACTAACAGAATGTCTTGCCAGAGAAGGCTGTGGATGGCATCTGAATGAGGAAGGGGCTTTGAGACAGCAAGTGGCACTGTTTAGAGCTGCTTTTTTATCACAAAGTATTAAAAAACTTGGTGTTTGGAGCAGTTCAGTTGTGTGCCCCACAGTAATGAATCTGCCACATAACATTACATATGGCACAATTATTAACACTATAGCTAAATGCTATTTTCTAGGGAAATTAAAATCTGAAGACTCCAGAGAAAAAAACAGATTTTATGGTATTGATGCATACAGCTAGTAAATCTGCACATGAGTCAGACTCAGATCTGGTGAGATACTGGCACAGGTTGCTCAGAGAAGCTGTGGCTGCACCCTCCCTGGCAGTGTTCAATGCCAGGTTGGATGGGGCTTTGGGCAACCTGGGCTAATGGAGGGTGTCCCTGCCCATGGCGGGGAGGTGGAAATAGATATTCCTGACGGTCCCGTCCAACCCAAACCATTCTATAAGTCTACTATATGCAACACTTAAAAACAATGCACGTGTGACATGGTGTGGCTCATGCTTCTTCCTGAGCCCACAAATATCTGTTTGTATGCCTGATATCAGGAGCATGAGAAGGTTCTCCTTGGGTTAGGACCTTGGAAAAGTCTTGGGGAAAGGGGATGATTTTGAGGCTTGAAGAAGACCAGATGTGTCTTGTGTTACAGATGGCTTTAGTATTAAAATACTGTTTCATTTATTGACTGTATTTGTCTCGGGTGAAAAAATACAGATGATCCCCTCAAGCAGTATGTAAGTAGACATGGATTTAAAACCTCTGGTGTCTGCACTTCCAACCTGAACTCGGTAACAGGTGTTTTCACAGCCAAATATCTTCACCAAGACTCGTGTGACCCAATAGCTTGGTGTTGGTCTGATGCTTTGGTTCTCTCCTCTTTGGCCTGATGCTTCCTTGCCTGGTGAGAGGAGGTCTGCAGCACTTTCTTTTGAAGATCTTGACTGACAGGTGAGCCTTGTGATCTGGGGACACTCTTGGTCTGAGTGGTAGTAGGAGTGATCTTGGATGTGTGCTATCAGTCTCTTTGAGAATAGAGATGTAACATAAAACTGCACTAAAGCATTCCTCAGGAATTTTTGGAACTCTGAGCAGGGTTGTAGCTTCTGTAGGTCTATGGTAGAAAAATGAAATATATCCAGCTTTTATAAGATACTGTCTTAGGGACTTTACAGAGAGTTGGTGCTGCCATCAGAGCCTCTGGTTGAGTTCTGGATCCTAGTGTCGTTTCTGGACAGAGGTTTTAACAGAGTGTGGGAACAGAAAAAAGAAAGCTAATTCAGTAACCATGGGTAGAAAAAAGCCATGCTTGTTTTCTTCTTTTCCTTTGTTCATATTCTCCATTTTTTCAAACATTCCTGTGCTGAGACATCTCATGTCAGTTGTCTAAAAGATGCAGTTTCCTTCTCCATGTTAGAAGATAACAAGCAACATGGGTAGTGGCAGCTGAAGTCAGAGGCAGGCACATGGATAGTAAAGTCAGGGGATGGTGAGCAACCAGGCTTATTCTTCATGCTTGCTTGGAAATACAGTGTGTGGGGGGGAAGGACACACTCATGTGGCTTCCTTGAGGAATGGAGTTAGCAATGTGTCCTCCTTTCTTCTTGCGCATGAACAATGTAGAGGAATTTAAAGTAGCTGAATTTTTATATCAGGGAGTTCTTGCAGGAAGAATTTGTATTATAATTTATATTCTTATTTTGGTTACATGACTATCCAAAGGCCGGGGTATATATCCTGGTTTGAGCTCTGAGTTTTTAATCTGTATGACAATTCTGCAAGGGGATCTTCATTCTCAAATCGGCTTGAGGGTTAAAATGAGTGTGAGTAGTAAAAGGGGAAACAGTCACTTCAAGAAATGTACAATTTTTTTTGTCTAATCTTAAAAATTATTTGAACAGGCCTGCATCCTAAAATACTGATTGCAAATAGAAAAAAATATTATGTTGTTGTTGTTGGCTAAATGCTGCCACATGCAGAGGTGATATATTGACTTGGGAAACTTCTGGTTTTGAGAGTATTTTTATTTGGAATCTTGTACTTCCTGGATGAAACTATTCAACTGAGTGTTCAGTTTGTGTGGTAGTTTCTAGATATCTGGTTTATCAAAATTATAACAGTTCTGTAGGAAAGGCTGCTTGATCACTAGATGTTTATTAGGATTCCATAGTATTTACTAAGAATTTGAGTATAGGGTGGTATGACACAGCTGAGGCACCCAATGTAATACTCAGCCAAAGAGGGCTGCACTGAAAAGCTCCATGCCAGCTTCTGCTAGATACAGATTGTATTTCTCCACTGCAAACATCAGATTATGTTTGGGGTTTTTTTCCAGTTTTACAGATATATGGAAATGAGCATCTGGAGGCTCTTGTTCAGGATAGAGGTAGCATCAAGTGGCTTAGTCACATGCACTAGATTATATTAAGATGTGCAGGGAAAGAATTGTGGTACGTAGAGCCAGTCACTCTCTCTGTAGTATTATTTCCAGTTCACAGTATGTTCTTTTGTGAAGAATTTGGAAGGGGTATTACCTATTTTGAGATGGTTATATGTATAGTTAAAATGGTTCTAACTGTTTTTTGTCAATACACATCTGAAAATATACTTAATCTACTTTAGAGATATCTTTCCAGAAGTATCTATGGAAAATTGTTGTACTGGTCTTGAAGTTAGTTTGTGTTTTTAATTGGCAAAAATCTTCTCAAGATAAGGAATGTGATTCATGTGTTTTATGATCAATATCATATGATGTCCAAGACCTTAAGCATCTCCTCAGAATAGATAAACTGAAATTTCAATTTCAAAACTGTCTGTTACATGTGTTATTGAGGGTTGTTATGTACCCATATTGAGTATGTTGATTTAAACTTCATCCCTCTCTTTCACTTGGAGATATGAGACTGGCTTATTGTATGCAAATTCATGACTTGGTCTATTTTGATTATTGTTGGGATGTATTTCTAACCTGTACGAGTGCATCCTAAAGGCAGGAAGTGTTCAAAACTTGGTCTTAATATCCTTTTTTGGAAGTACATTTCTTCTTTACTTAAATACACCAATACACATTCATAAAAACCACTGTTAGTATATTCCTGGAGCCCTTTGGTTTAGTATGAGCTAATGTCTGGAGCGATTTTTCTTGAGCTGAGAAACAAGAAGGAAGGGCACATCTGTTGCACCTAATTAATTTTTTTTTTTGTGAGTGCATGCTGTGTGAATGTAATTGAAGACATGGAAGGAATAGGATACTATTATGTACAATCTTTGTATAGTCTCTGTGTTTCCTGAGTGTGGGTGCCTGTGATTCCGATTTCTACTTATTTTCATAATGGCTATTCCAGGTAGAGACAGCTTTCAGTCATCCAGCTCTACTTCTGTGGCTTCCTCTAAAATACAAGCATAACCATTTTATTCTAGTAGAAAAATGCATTTGGGCACAATATTTATTTTGAGAATATTATTAAAATTATATAGGAGACGATGTATTTTGTTTACATATTTGGACACAAACTAGCTACTCTCCTTTTCAAGTTGAATGTAAATAAAATAATGAGTTCAAAAGTCTACTATTTTTTCCTCTATGATTGTTATGCAGGCATCCTTAAAATTAGAAAAGGATTTCTTTGAATGGAAAAACAGGGAAAACATGTTTTTAATGAAAAGGGGTCAGTTACTTTTACAAAATGTACTAATGCTTAAAGGAGAAATGGAGGAAAAAAAGTAAATTAACACGTCTGTGTTTTTAAACTGGTGTATGAGTAAAGATGCTTGTTAAGAGTAGGAACTAGGTCAAACTGGAACCCATTAAACCTGAAGCTTTTCTTTATATGGAAAGACACCAATATGCACATGCCAAAGGTGATCTTTCCTTTCCTTTTCCTTTTCTGGGTCAGTTTACTGTTGGGCAGTGGTAATGTAACCCTGGCCTGCTTTTGCTTCTGGTATTGTACACTTCATTCATGTGCGTTGTCACACACTAAAGGATGAAGAAGCCAAGGAGCTTGACCCTGTGAAATGCCATCAGGCAATTCAGATTTCAATAGGACTGAAGGCTGATAGTCTCCACAAGGATCCAAGGCTGGGGAATATCTTTTTGGGAGGGCAAGGGAGGAGACAGGTTGTGCCTTATGTCTCAGCCACAACGGAGAGGAGCACTAAATGTTTTAGTTGATTATTTGAGCTTTCCTATCAAATTCTCAATTTATTTTCCTTTTGAAATGTCCCTTTGATCAATAAATAATTTATTTTTGTTTATTCTTAGCTGGTGTGCTGGGTCTAACTGAGACTGTATTTCACACCTGATTTCAGGAGACTGAACATCCCATTACACTTACCAATTCATGTTCTGGCTCAGGGCTTTGGAGAGTAGAGGAAGAAGTGAAATATTGTTCTTTTCACATGGTTAATTTTTGTATATATTTTAATGTTTCTTTTTCATCTGAATTGAAATGCAAGATTATATAAATTTAGGATCTTTAGCTGAAATTCTTATTCTGTCTTGTGCCATTTGGAATTATTTTCCTACATGCAGGTGAGGTGATAAGGGATGTTTGGAAGATTCCTCTTTGTAAAAGAAAATTCATGACCCATGTATTCAAAAATAATAGAATATATTCACAAGTTGTGAAGGAAATGACTGCTCATGATTTTACTACCTGCTGAAATTCCTGTCCACTGTGAATCGTACTGGCTTCTTTCAAAAGCAAGCTGGGCAGGTAAACCCAAAATACTTCAGTCGGTAAAGCACAAACTTTGGAATTTATTTTGCTTTGCTTGACAATCTTTTTAATGGCTTTCCAGTGTGCACAGAGACAGTTGCATCTTTAGTTAGTGCTCTGTTAAAGATTTTTTGTTAGAATCACAAATGCTTATGAGACACTTATCTTTAAAGGTGGGGATATACAGAAAACTTATCTAGACTTCTCTTTGCCAGGAAAACCATGTGAGAATCTCCAGTGCAGTAGCTCACCAAGTGGCTTTGGGAAAAGGCACAGAGCTGTCCTGAGGGTTGGTAGGATGCTGGTGAGCCACAGGGTGCTCATCTTCCACTGCCTTCTGCTGGAGCACTCTCACTGCAGAGGAAAAACCCACACACCTACATAATTTTAAGTCACTAAAAATTGAAAAGTGGAACCAGAAATTAATTCTTGCTCCTTTGAAGGATTTTAAATATTTTTGCAGTCATATAATTGCAGTTTCTTCAATTGCTTGGATAATGACAGTATAACAAAAGATCCTTGATATATAGTGAGAAATTCTGGGAAATTAAAGAGCTGGTGACAGCATGATTTCCAGGATTGATTTCTGCCATATCACGACAGTGTTGGAAATAATTTGTAGATCTGTTAAGGATTTCATTTGACAAAGTACATGTATTTGTTCATCTTTGTAGGTATATATGCTGACAATATGAGTGTGCCTTCAGGTAGTTAAATGTTACCTGAATAGAGATAAGTTTAAATATTTTTAAAGTTGAGCACACTACTTGCTTTGCAGAATCAGGAGTATAACACATAAGTATCATGAATCCAAAATATAAAGTCAGAAGTGGTTAATTTTTTCTGTATTTAGGTTTAAATGTTAGTCCTAATTGTAAAGTTTGTTCCAGGAAAAAAGAAAAACAAGAAATAGAACAACCTCACACATTCAGATAGCGGAGTCCCACTGACAAAAACCCTTTTTAAAGAAGGTAATGTTTTGAATAAATATCTCAGAACCTTTCTTTTAGAAATTTAGTAGTGTATTTTCTTTGACTGTAACTTTTTTGCCAAAATTTTATTTCTTAATACACTGGTATGTGGTAGGACTCACTGTTTCAAGGCATTTTTAAGTAATAAAATACTCAGCTATTTGACATTATATGCCACATAATGTGTGTGTATGAATACATATATTGTTTTGAACAGCCTTCCTTATTACAGTTAAGCAATTGTGTAAGATGGGGAGAGGCTGTTTAGTAGGGCCTGTTGTGACAGGACAAGGGGTAATGGTTTTAAAATAGAGGGAGGGAGATTTAGATTGGATATTAGAAAAAAGTTCTTTACTGTAAGAGTGGTGGAGCACTGGAACAGGTTGTCCAGGGAGGTGGTGGATGCCCCATCGCTGGAGAAGTTCAAGGCCAGGTTGGATGAGGCCCTGAGCAACCTGATCTAGTTGGGGGTGTCCCTGCTTCTTGCAGGGGGGTCGGACTAGATGACCTCTGGGAGTCACTTCTAACTGTAATCATTCTATGTGCAAAGATGGAGGTTCTCTTTCCTGGCAGTCTCCTTGACACCCATCTCCCCTGGACTGCTTTTCCTTCCTCAGAACTTCTCTGTTTATTTCTGGTTCGGGGTAAACCATCTGGATATATGGGCTATGTACTTGTAGCTCATAGGCAGAAATAGATACAGGACACACAAAACCCCACAACCTGATGAGGCCAAATACTTGTGGTTTTGAACACTGACCTAATAAAAAGTCTCTTAAGGTGAAATAGGGTGCCTGAAATAAAGTGCAAAGCCACAATAAAGTTTTATTTAATAGCTCAAGGTACCTGCATTTATTTTGTCTGGTTGTATCAGTCTATCAGGTTGTGAGGTCCTAGCTTGCTGATTGCAGGACTATGTGACTTTTAGTTCTTGTTTCAAATCTGTGACTGCACAGAAACCAAGGCACATTCACAGAACACCTGTGCTGACTCAGAGCCTGCCTCACAAGTGCAACTGGATGGGTGTCCTCACTGCTGGCAGTAGCAGTGCTACCAGAGGGACAGGGCAAGTGCTGAACACTTGACAAGTTTTAGCTGATCCCATCTCCTCTGCTGCTGTAAGTCTACCATGGTGGGTAATTTGCTAACACTTCCTCTACATTTATTACTGGTAGGGAAGAAACGTGTACAGGCAGGGTGTGGTTTAGCTGAGGTGGAAAGCACTTGCAATGCTGTGTACATGGGATGCAGAGGACAGCAAGAGCCTGCTTTACTGAGCTTTATTTGATAAATTATTTTACAAATACAAATTTTACAATTATTTTACAAGTTATTTTACAAATAACTGCCTTATTTGTAAATAAAATGCCGAAGCCATCCCTTCAATCACTTACAGGGAACAAAAAGAAAGCCCCTAAAGTCTAGGAAAAAGCAATTTTAGGTCTTCATTAAAGTTGCAGTGTCAGATTTTCTTATAGATAGTCTTTGTCAGTGCACCTAATATTCATGATTCTTGTTTTCCTGCTGATCGCCTGTCTTGATGTACTTTGTCTATGTATGGATATTGTTCATGCCTTTGATGCAGAATGAGTGTCACTTTTTTTCACGTTTGACATGTGTTTACACTTGATAGGAGTGTGGGTAGTGAAAGTTTCATGATATTGTCAACTATAAGTTTTAAGGTATGTTGTATCTTTGCTGGCTGTGTTAGCCAGGCATCTTGCTGCCATGGAGAAATCTCACTTAAAGGAAAGAAGCAAGTGGGAGCTTTTGGGTTTTGGAGCTGATTCAATTTTTCTAGAATAGAAACTAGAGGTAAAATAAATGCAAGCAACAACTAGAAGAAATAATTGTAAAAGGGACAGATGTCCCACTACTGATGACAAGTAGATACTCTTCACTGGGTAAAGTGACAGCCAAATGAAATGAGGAACCTGTACCGAGAGACAGAGCTATCTGAGTTGATGCTTAAGCTTTTAAAAGCCTTGTAACAATTATTGCCCAGTTCTTTGAGAAATTGCCTTAGCAACTGAATGTGAGTTGTTGAATACTGCAACAGCTTCTGTATCTGTACAGAGAATTTCCTTACAGTGCTCCTTCACCTCTCCAGCACAGCACTTTGACTTGAAGGAAACTTATTTTCTATGAATATTTACAGCCTATTCTTTTAAAAGCAGTTTTATTGATTTGATTACTGCTCTCACAGAACACAGATGAAAAGAAACCAGTGAAAGGAGATCAGCCTCTGTCTTGTCAATTCTTGAATGCTACACATGTGATTAATGTCACTCTAGGCTTTCCTGTCCTTAATCATAGTTGAAAAAATTTATACCTTATGCTAATTGAGTTTTGGTTTTTTTAGTAAAACACCTTTTCAGACTTGACGGTTATAAAGGTCTGGTTCAAAATAATATGTTGACATTTCTGTGACAAAATTTTATGTTAGTGCTAAAAATAAGCATTTTGTAGCTTGGAATCCAGATGATACCAAAGGGAGTGCTGTGCTGAGTGATGATATTAAATGAACAGTAAACTGCTGACTGAAACTAGTAAGAGAATTGGCTTTTAGAAAGTACAGTGACCAGTAGAGAAATGACTCAACACCTGGAAGGCAGAGATTTTCAGTTCCATAGAGTGCAGTTTTTAAAGAGAGGAAGGTATGCCTGCTGTTGCACAGGTCACTTTGTTCAGTGAGGTTCACAAGGCAATGTCATCAGTTGCATGCACAGGAAAGTATTTACCTTCTTAATTCAAGTAACTTGGAGGAGGAGGATTAGCTGCATGCCTGTAATTGGAGCTGCAGCAGCTTGGGAGCAATGGCTATAAGATGCAACTTAAATACATAACACAGAGATATTGTCTTTCCACTGCAAGGGTGTTCATATTCAATTCATCCAGTATTCAGGTTTGCTAAACTTTCCCTCTGTGTTTCAGGTACCCATTTGTAAAAAGTGGAATAGGAATTTTCTAGCTACTTAATGTTGTGAGGAGAGTCACATGGAGGGTGGAAAAGTTTTTATACTATTACTAACCAAAGCCGTAAAACCCCATGAAGTATTTATTTGTAAGGACATATGTATATTACATGGGTATATGACAGTATATCAGACTTTGTGTAGGACAGTTAAGAGAAGGGAGTAAGGTAAAAATGTAGGTGTTTCACACAATAAACATGAACATGCAAGTTTTAGTATTTCTGTAGTTTATGTGGAGATTTTCACATAGCCATATGGGTACATATACTGCCTCTTTGCTTAATGGTTATGTCCAGACCATTATTAAGCTAAAAGGGGTTATCTTACTTATCTGTGAATAAGTGCATGTCTTTGCCTTGGCAATGATGGGCAGGCACAGTACTTAATGCTGATCTCCTCAGCCCAAAGAGCAATCCGAAGGGAAAGAGCATTTTAGCTCCTAGAAGTTCAGTGAGGTACCTTCCATAAAGATTTCATCAGATAGCTCCTCAGGGCCTTGAAAAAAATACCTTTTGATCTCTTAAAATCAATTTGACATTCAATATCAAAACACACATGTGCCCTCTGAAAAAGGTAATCACTGTAATTGAGCTGCATAGTGAGGGTGGATATGAATGCTGGCAGTACCACTGAGAGGTGTGCGCAGTGTCTGATGGTTGAAGATTGGGGCATGGCAGCCAGTTCACCTGGCTCCGGCCTCTGGGATCCAGAGCTGGAGCTCAGCCTTTCCTCTGAGTCTGTGCAGCCTTCTCACTATCAAGCTTCTGTAATCTGTTTTTGCATAATTAAGTGTGTGTGTGGTTGTTAATCTCTCTGTATTGGGCTGGTTCTTCAGTTGCCCACATATCCAAAACTACAGCTGAGAGTAGTTTCTCATATCTCAAAATAAATGATATTGTTTCAGTATAGCTTTCACTTTGTTTGCTACCTGCTGAATGATGTCTCATGTAATCAGAGGTATGTCAAAAACAGTGAGAAAACATTTACTGGTGTTTGAATTTACATGTTCTTGTTTGCAAAGAAAATATTTCAAACCTTCCCCAAACCTTTCAATCCCACATGAGCTATTTGATATAAATGACTCATAAGTGGTGACACTCTTTTCCAGTCAATTTTGCAAGTAAAATTTAGTCCTAGAACTCTCAAAAGCACCTATGATCTCTCACATGAGAAATACTTAATTGCACCCATCTAGTTTCAGTAGATGCCCTGCTTTGTCTAGGAATTTTCTGTGAAAATACACTAATTTGGAGTCTCTATTCTTCGAACTGGGCTTTGAAAATGTGGATCTAAGAGCTTTCTGAAAGACAGAGATACCTCTTAGCTAGAAAACAAAGTGATCTTTTTTTCTCTAAGACAGAGATCAGTTTGTGTGTTTTCTATTTTAATCAGCTGCCAGCCTTCCTTTTTATGAAGGCTTGAATGCAAAGACACTTTTATTTCTCATTTGCAAAAGCATATCTTGTCATTTGTATGGGAATCTCTAGCATTTCAAAATTTTCCTTCTTTGCAGCATAACCTGTTGTCATGTGGGGGACAGGGGCACACTAATGAGATATTGAAATATCAATTGTTTGGGTTTTTTTGCTCAAAAGCAGTGATATATTTGTAGCTATCAAAGTTACTAATTCCTACTTCATAACATCTATTTCAGATGAAAATGTTAGAGACATTTTCAGGTTCAAAGAAATATGTCAAAAAAAGGGGGGACATGATAATAAAATCCTGATTTTTTTTTATTTCTTTCTATTTACCATATACTTGCTTCTCTCCCTAGCTGACTGAAGGGACTGAGGTTCCCTTTGAATCTGATTTGAATCTATTTACAGTGACCTTTTATTCTTAATTGACTCGGGTTACTGGAAGCTCTTTCTAAAAAGTGTTTCTTGTCCACAGAGGCTTGTCAAACAAAACCAACATGTTCTAGATGCACAAAGCCCTTTGGACATTGAAGGCATGCTAAACATTTACCAGGACACAGGAGCGATCTGGTGAAACTGGGAGGCAAATTGTGCTCCTGGGTCTGAAAGTGAAGTGAGGAGGGTGTGTTGGGGAAGGGTGGTCTGAAAATGGTACTGATGTTGTTTTGGGTGAACCCGATCCCATTCTGCAAGTTATACTGCGTATTGGTCACTGCAGACAGTGTTGGTTAAAGCTCTTTGAGGGAAACTTCCTGAAAAATTTAGCAAGTTTAAATCAAGCACTTGCTTTTCAACATGGAAATAAACTAAGTGTGATGGCTTAAATGAAGAATCAACAGGTTGTAGGAACTGGTTTCAAAATAGAGGGAGGGAGATTTAGATTGGATATTAGAAAAAAGTTCTTTACTGTAAGAGTGGTGGAGCACTGGAACAGGTTGTCCAGGGAGGTGGTGGATGCCCCAGCGCTGGAGAAGTTCAAGGCCAGGTTGGATGGGGCTCTGAGCAACCTGATCTAGTTGGGGGTGTCCCTGCTTCTTGCAGGGGGTTTGGACTAGATGACCTCTGGGAGTCGCTTCTAACCCTAATCATTCTATGATTCTAACTACCTAGTTAGTAGGACCAAGGGCAGAGAAGAGCTGTGTGGAGAGTAACCCAGGCAGCCTGTACAATGGCAGTGCTGTCCCCATGCTCTCTAGGCGAACAGCGGGGAGGAAGAGTGGGCAGAGAGCATGGTGTGATGTGGCTGTTGTCCTCAGGTTTCCCAGTGAGCGAGACTGCTGTAGATAGGCTTTATGCTGGTTTCTGGAGGAGAAGTGGGGACTCTGTAGCAACAACACACTGCTCCAGCAGCACTGGGCATTCCTGCCCTGCGTATGGAAAAGCTTTGTGGTATGCTGAGATATGTGGTGGCATTCCTGTGACTGTGGGCTCCTCTCTAAGCACAGTGCCCAATATGGAGTTTTCCTTTTGGTTTTACCTAGCAGCAGTATTCTTCTGATTTTTTTTTTCCTTTAAGGAAAGGAATAATACCTTTCTGAGAGAACCCTTAGGAATTACATCAACCATATGAAGTATAAACTCATTTTTCTCTCTCACTCCATAAATGATGGATAAGATTTTCACTGGAAGAAACAGAGTAGAATGTAAGGACAGCTTGTGTAACTTGAAGTAGGCTGTGGTGTACAGCATCTGACTTATGAAACATGAGACTGTAGGAAATATGGTTAATATGTGATGGACACCCCCTGGTAGATCAGTTCCCTGAAGCACATGTCCTGTCATGAGCGCACATGGTTTAACATATGTGCAGTGAGCACCTGGACAGAGATAAGCTACAGCCTGTGGGAGTATTATCTTACCCAGCAATGTGTGAGATTTTTTTAAAAGTAGAGTTAATATTGCAACACCTTTTTGTCCTTTAAGGACAAAGAAGAAAAGCAACAGTTTGTGAGGGTAGAAGTCAAATGAAGCACTATTTCTTTCCTGAGCGTGACATGACTCTGATTCAGGGAGGAGAATACAGAGAGCCATATGTGAACTTTGTGTCCTCATACTGATTAGCAGCAAATGAGAATTATGCTCCAGCAGCAGTTGTGTGTCTAATAGCTGTGGGATTCACAGAGAATGCCAGTTAGCTTTATGAAGCTAACTGAGCAAAAGTGCCTGCTTGGCATGTGCTTCACTGGGGTGGTATTTCATGACCATTACAAGGCACTGCTTTTGTAGAGTGAGTGAATTCAGATCTTAAAAACAAAAAAGGTGTGTGTGTGGGGGGGGTGGAGCTATTTCCAAATTAATAGGATCACAGAATGTGTAAGGTTGGAAGTAACATTTAAAGGTAATGCAGTCCACCCTCTCTTCCCCCCCACCCCCGCCCTGCCCCACAGTGAGCAGGGACAACTTTAACTGGATCAGGTTGCTCAGAGATTCTTCAAGCCTGACCTTGAATATCTACAGGGATGAGGCAGCCAACACCTCTCTGGGCAACCTGTTCCTATGTCTCTCCATCCTCATAGAGAAAGTCTTCCTAATGTCTAATCTAAACCTGCCCTACTCTAGTATAAAACCATTGCCCCTTGTCCTGTTGCTACATGCCCTTACAAACAGTCTTTCTCCAGCTTTCCTGAAGGCCCTTTTAGGTAATGGAAGGCTCTCCCCTGAGTCTTCTCCAGGCTGAACAAGACCAACTCTCAGCCTGTCCTCTTAGGACAGGTGCTCCAGCCTTCTGATGATCTTTGTGGCACTCCTCTGTACCTGCTCCAAGAGGTCCATATCCTCATTGTGCTGAGGGCTCCAGTTGGACACAGTGGTCCAGGTGAGATCTCACCAAAGCAGAACAGAGCGGGAGAATCATCTACTTCTGTCTGCTGGACTCAATTATTTTTTTGCAATCCAGGATACAATTGTCCACTTGGGCTGCAAGTGCATGTTGACTCATGTCCAGCTCTTCATCCATCAATAACCCCAAGTCTTTCTGCAGAGCTTCTCTCTACCACATCATGCCCAAGCTTGTATTGATAACAAGGATTGCCCTGACCCACGTGCAGAACTTCCCACTTGTCTGTAATGAACTTGATCAGGTTTGCATGAGCCTACCATTCCAGCTGTTCTGGGTCCCTCTAGATGACATCTCATCTCTGTTATGTCAACTGCATCACTCAGTGTGGTGTCATCTGCAACCTTACTGAGAGTGCACTCAACCCCACTGTTGTTGCTGAAGATACTGAACAATGCTGGTCCCAGTATGAATCCTTGAGGGATATCCCTTGTCCTCTCCATCTGGATGTTCCCTAGTATGAATTTTATAAATCTGGTGTATCCAGACCCTTGATTATGAATTGCATTAAGACCCCACAGAAATTACACGCTGGCAGCTACTCAAGCTCCTGTTGATGTGTAAACAGGCATGTCTAAGGACAAACAGACCTAAGCTAGCCTGGTTTCCCTCTTGGTTGGTGATGAGCTAATTTTATTTTGAAGCTCAAGGGTCTTTTCTGCTTGGTACATGAAGGGGCAGAGTGGACTCTGTGGAGCTGAAGTTTCCTGAATCATAGTAAGCAGTAACTTTAGCCCCAGTTGTGGGCTAGGGAAGGATACTAGCTTGGACTAGGGGTGCTTTGACTTTGTTCCACTTCCCTGAGACAGACCTATTTTCATTACATTAGGACAGGGAGAATTGTTGGAGGAGTCCAGATGATGAAAATAATTGATGCTATTTCCTGTAATTTTGTCATTTTTGGTTACTTTGGCAGGTATTAGTAACGATTCAGGGAAAATTTTAATATCAAAATTTAACCTTTTTAAAAATTTAACTGAGCTGTCTCAAGATTGCATTTATTGCTTGCACAGTCACTATCTGGCAACTGGTATTAGGGCAAAATATCTGAGAGTCAAATATGTTCCCATTGTTTCATTATTTCAATGAAGTTGAACAGCTTTATCTCCCATGTAGTGAAAGGAAAAAGTAGTTTTGACATTAGATATTGTGTAGTTTACCTACTTGAGAGCAGAACCAAAAATTAAGATAATAGCTATCATAAAGAAAAATCTCTATGTTAAAACAACATGCTCAAACTATTTAAATAAAAATGATAAATTGGTAAGCTATTCATTAAAAATACATTGCATTATGAGCTTACAGTCATCGTTGTGCATAAATACTAAGATATTTTTAAAAAAAACTGCCATTGCCAGATCTCAGTAGAGCTGATAGCTTGTCTGTCAGCTTTTTCATGTAGAAGTTTGATATTTTTCCTTTGTTATGGATGAAAATGTAAGAATGTCAAAACTGTTGAGGTGTTACTAAACCTGTATCCGCAAAACACTGAGGAGAAGAAACTTTTGAATTACTACTGAGGACTGAGGCTCATGAAACTTGTCTGCCTAGGTGACCTTGACCAAATCATTAAAATACCAGTCCTGGGAGATGCATCTTAGGATGTTTTGCAGATGCTGTGCATTTTGTATTCCAGTCACTCTGTTTTAAGTGGGCCGACAGCAATCCAGAGATCACAGAAATATGAGGGGGCTCTTTTACACAAGGCAGCAAAGTCAAAACAATTTTTACTTTCAAATGGATAGAGCCATGAACTGTAAACTATTTCTCTAAGCTTTGTTTGCAACACTGAAAGGACAAAAGCTTTTAATAATGAAGACACTAAGCAGTCCCATTTATGCCAGAAATGCCTGTTTTGCTCATTCATGTGTGGGGTTGTGTTTTGGTTTTGTTTTTTTTTAGACTGCTTTGCTTTGAAACAGCACATATGAAGGAAGATAGTATTTTGTTTACAAGTACTGTGTGGCCTGAAAATTACAAGTCCAGTAATAGACATTTCCAGGTAGCAGAGGTTAAGGCATATTTTAACCAATTAGTATTAACTACAAGTAGTAGACAAGAAAACCTGTCATTTATTTTTTAAAAAAATATAAATTATTTCCCTGGGAGGTTTTTCTTCTCCACTGTACAACTACAATATAAAAGAAGCTGGTGGATTATGCAGCAGTTTAATTTTAGCTCAGAGAGGACTATATGACCTACACTTTCATTTGATTATTTTTTTTCCAGTGTCATGTGTTTAACCTATTAGGACCTGTATTTACCTATTCTGTTCTTTCAGTCCTTTTAAAATATGGAATGTCATATATATGTATCATCATAAACATCTAAAGTTGTTTGTAATTTAGGCTTTGGAAACATCTCCCCACGCACACAAGGTGGAAAGATATTCTGTATCATCTATGCCTTATTGGGAATTCCTCTGTTTGGTTTTCTCTTGGCTGGTGTTGGAGATCAACTAGGGACAATCTTTGGAAAAGGAATTGCCAAAGTGGAAGATACTTTTGTTGTGAGTATGCTGCCTGCCTTGTTTGTTCTTCATCCTGCTTGTTGTTCTGAAGTTAACAACTGAAATGAAGTCAGGAAAACAGGATATAGCTCAGCATTGTAACCAGATGCCTATCAAAAGGTAGAAAGAGCTTTGCAAAGTCCAATCATGATATTGAACACTTCAGATAGGAAATATTTAGCTTCATCTAATTCTAAAAAATAATTGTGGTTGGGAAGGGGAACAAGGTCCAAACCACTTTATTTTTTATTTGCCCTTATACTGCTAAGCTTGCTCTGATGTTAACCTTTAAAGGTTTTCATATAGATTGTGGCAGGAAATTGGTGACACAGATGGAAGAGTTGAGCTGCAGAGGTAACTTGGAAATTAATGTTACTGCTTTGAGCTGATTAAAAGATGATGTTTGGTGTCTGAGTTTAAAATCACAATTTTTAAAATACCTTCTCAGATGCCCTCATGCTTACAGTCTGTAGGCACCTATATTTTCAAATTGATGGGTCCATAGGTGACCAAAGCTTTGGGCATTTACAGGAGCAGGACAGCATAAATGATACAGAGCCTCTTGGTGTTTCCCTGACACTGGGTTCCTCTTTCTGGCCTCCTCACTAGGCTGTAATGTATTCTACAACTTAAGAGATTTTCAACCACTTACGCTGAACTGTGTAACACAGCCTACAATTTCATGCCCTTCACTTTCTTTGGCTACCAATCTTTAGCTGCGTATGCAAAGTGGCACAGCTTCAGTAGAGGAGGAGATGACCTGTTAAGCAGACTAGAAGCTTCTGCAGATACTGAAAGTTCAGTGATAGCCAGTCCTTAACCAAACGCCTTGAGTTTTAGCAGAGGAACCTAATTTACTTAGTCTGTTTCACACAGAGAAACATTTATTAAGGTCGTATCTTACAAATGCAGCTGTTAAAATGTATTTACTGAGACTTATGAAGCATAGTGTAAATGATAAAATAAAACTTTGTACAACACCTAAATGAATTTTATTAACCTTTAATAAAATGCTGTGGGTTTAACTGTTACCTAATGTTCAAAACCACATATGAAACACCAAAATGCTATTTATCTTTTGATGTGTAGAATGTCACCTCCAGTGAATCCTTAGTGAGCAGTCTGACTCTGTAGCTGGTTTCCTCAGTACTGCAAGCGTTGGAAGGATTGCTTTTCTTCAGCAAGCCCATCTTAAATGCAGGTCATGTTTTCTATGTAGAAAGGGTCTGCCATGTCTTTGCCTTTAAAACTAAGCAAAATTTGGGCTGTGCAAAGTAGCTTCATGCAATAGGTAAATAAAAACTTTCAAGCCTTTTAAGAAAAGACTTGATTTTTTGATTCTGAAGCATTAATTCAAGCCCAGACAATTTTACTGATGAAAAACATCCATATAAATTGACACCTCTCTGGAAGAGGCAAGAACATCCCATCTTTATTCTTTCTATTTTTGTAGCTTTTTTTTTCTTAAAAGTGCAAGAGATTTAAAGCTAACTTGTGTGCTTGTCCTGTTGCTCATAGGGGTAGTGGTTTTCTTTTTTTCATAGTGCATGCATGCCTACATCAAGAATACCCTAAAACAAAAAACAGAATCTTGGCCTCTTTTGGCAATATCTAAATGAAAACACTGATCTACATGTTGCAGTCTGGAACACTCCCTCATTTGTATCCTGGTTCTCCAAAAGAATTGGGAGATGCTGATGGGTCAGAGCACGGAATTTCATGTTGCCATAACCCAAACTGCTACTATGATCTGGGTTACAAAAGCTGCTGACTAAAAATCAGTTACCGTTGGGACTAAACTTATGCAAGCAAACATGCATTGTGAACAGTCTGGTTTAATTTTTGGTCTCCTTTTATGAAGTATTTAAATTTTGTGCGATCTCTTGCTTTAGATTGGACCAACATACTTTGGGTTGATGTAAAACTGTACTGAGAAGAATGGTGTCAAACTGATAGGGCATGTTAAATGGGACTCTGCAGTAGTCTGTTCTAGTTTTAGTACTGTTAAATTTCAGTATTAGTTTACACAGCAAAGGACTTTGTTAATTATATCTGCAATTATTTCAAGATGGGGAGAGCTAAAATTCGGAGGAAAGAGTTCAAAATTATCTTGAAAATTTTGAGAAGCAGTTTGAGTATGTAGGGCTCAATTCAAGGAGGGCAAACTTAAAGTATTCCTTGAGGAATGATAAAATATGCAATTGGATATCAAGAAAAAGTTGTCTAGATTCAATTTTAAATAAATGTTCTGAGAATTCCAGATACTGAAGTATAAATAAATAGATAAATAATAACAATAAAGAAGAATATTCCTTTCTATCTAGTTTTGAGTATGGCACCTAATGAAATGTGGATTAGTTGGTGGAGCCAGTGGACAGTCACAAAAATGGACAGGTCAAGTAAGAATAAATGACTGAAAGAAAACTCTTGTAAAAGTTTGCTAGAAAGAGCACTTTCTTTGTTTGTCTTGTATAACCATAATCAGTAGATTAAAACTGAAGAGATAAGTTAGCCATTAGGAAAACTTTGTGGTGACAAGAACAGTTAAGTGTGGTTACATATTGCCTGGGTAGCAGTGTGTCTGCAGTGGCTCAGTTGAGTTGGTTTTGGCTTAGGACAGGTTTGGAAGAGGAGATATCTCCTGTCCAGCTCTATTTCTGGGGTGTTGACAGACATTTGTGGATACTCAAAAGTAGGGACATTACTGGTGCCAGCACCACATGAAGCTCACTCAGATATCTACCTCCCACTCAGAACTTCAGCATGATCAGATGTTAATATTGGTGAATTCTATGCATGTCACTCACACAGCTCAAACCTGGCTTCAATGGAGAGTCCAGCACTGCTCTGTATTTCCTGCTAGCAAACACTTCCTAGAGTATTGATCTCTGCTCTGAAAACCTTTGAAAAATGAACCCCTGCTTCGATTTCCTGTGTGTTAAGAATGACAATGCACTGTCCTCTGGAGCAACGCGGTGCTTGCTGTGGGTGATAGGTGCCTATGTACAGCGGTGTGGTTTTATTAACGATGGGTTTCCTCTCTTTCCCCTTCCCTTTCCAGAAATGGAATGTGAGTCAGACAAAGATTCGCATAATTTCAACAATAATATTCATACTGTTTGGCTGCGTGCTGTTTGTTGCTCTTCCTGCAGTTATATTCAAGCACATAGAAGGCTGGAGCACGCTAGATGCAATTTACTTTGTGGTTATCACTTTAACTACCATTGGATTCGGGGACTATGTTGCAGGTAAGACTCTTTCATAACCGTCTTGTAATATTTTATACAGTGATATTGCAACTTGTATTATTTTGAGATGGACACATCTGGGTTGTGGCATCTCTCTCTGCCATGTGTCAGGACATGATGAGGGGCTGCCACTATCTTTGATTCTGTCAGGCTGGAGGCAGGAGGTGGGCTATGAAATGCATGATCTCAGTCTCTGCTTACTTTTTTTTTTACTCCAGTACTGGGGTTTTTTGTGTGTTCTTAACAGATTGAGGAGTTCAGTCTGGAATAATTTTCTTCCAGCTGGATAATTTAAAATGTCTCATCTTGTGAAGCTATATGGTATTGTGTTGTGTGCATCTATTACCTTCAAAGTATTCCAGAGCTCTGTTTCTGCCATTGAGACGTCCCAACTGTTGTTTCTTTGCTTTGTCTCTTTGTTTCTTACATAAACATTTGTCCATGTGTGTTTTGTAATGTCAGGAGAAGGTTTAGCACAACCCATAGACAACATGTCCAACTTTTAAGGTTTGGTTTCATTGCAAATAAGTTTGTCAAACTGAGCTAAAAAAATATTGGACAAGTTCTCTGCATCAAATTTTATCTTGTAAAGGTGTTAGAGGTGGTAGATACTTCTCAGAACAAGATCGAGGAAGTATATATTGTCTTCATTGAGGAAGTGCATTGGCCTGAGTCAATGATGTGTTGAGGTGAGGATTCAGAGCTTTCTGCTAGGAGTCCAAGACTTCCCTTTTTTCAACCTGATCTCATGCTTCTCCTGCTACAGCACCATCATCTCACTCTTTCATGAGATGTCTCTTCCCCAACCTCTGAACTCAGAGCAAGGCAGTAGTAGCTGAGAAAGGTAGTTGGGAAGGACAGCAGCACTGGGCTGCTTTCTGCAAGCTATCCTGCTGGGGGGAAGTCTTTCTAGTAGATTAGACATGAATGTGGTGTGGGCTCCTACTGTGTCCCATCTCTAGCTCAGGTTGTTGCAGGAGTCCAAGTGCACCAAGGTAAAGGTCTCAGGTTGGGTAGCTCCTCCTAATGACTTTCAGGCCTGCCTGAAGTTTGCCTTGATGTCAGAAATGTGACTGATCTTGTCACTGCCAAAAGTTTTTCAGGTTAAGTCCCACAGAGACCTTTGCAGTGTCTGAGCTGTCTGGCATATTCACAAATGACTTGGGTAAACTGGGGGGAATGTAGTTTGTGGTGAAGACAGTAACTTATGCAAGCTGGTTAAAGCCACGTGAGAAATTGCCAAAGAGTCTTATATAGAACTAGGCTGGAAAATGGCAAATCAAATTTATTAGGACTTCTACATAGACTTTTGTGATGCTTCTATTTTTTTAACGTCTCACTCTTTTCTCTTTCCTTTTTCCTTTCCCGTTTTTTTCTTATTTCCCATTTTGTCTGAAGGAATTTGTGATTCTGGTCAAATTTTTAACTAGAACTAAATAAAATATGTTGGGGGCAAGCCAAGAGTCTAGGTGTTTTAGACTTTTGTTCCTGAGGGGTGTGTTTGTCAGGGAATAAAAATAATACTGTGTAAAGGCCTGGTTATATTTACTGTAAAGCATTATGTGAAATGGCCCACTTGGCTCTAAGTAGAACACCGAGTACATTCATCATTACTCTCATTATAAATTTCTGTGGATTTTTCTATTTGTGGACTACTTGATACCATAATTTGTTCCTACATCATGTCTGGTTTTTAATTGTACCAGGAAACACTTTCTCATTCTACCGAATGTCCTCCACTGTTCAGTAGCTTATGCCCTTTTATGGTTCACTTTATATATTTTTTTAAGTTCCACTGTAAGTGCATGATGTCAATGTCAGAAATGTTTTACCTTTTTTATTTTTTGAGTAACATGTACAGAACTTGTATTTGTACTGCAATACATTATTGACTTAAAGTTCCAGTGTGTGAGAATTTGATTTGTACTTGCAGAGATGATGCTCAAGAGAAAAGGGTTAGATGACTACATCATAACTGGGAGGTTAAAACTGCCACTGGACTGTATTTTGTCAGAGCTGAAGCTGACAATATTATCATCTTTGTGTGGACTAAAATGTTCTTTTTTTTCAAAAAGATATATTTGTTGTCTTTCTAATATGTAATTTTCATTTAATGAAAATTCTGAAAATAGGTAAGATACTGACAGATTTGTACCGTGAAAGCTTGTGCTAATCAGTGTGCATAGTTACTAAGCTGTTTGAAGAAAACAGATATTTCAAGTTCTCAATAGACATGAGAAAATTTGTCTTAAGGACTAGGCTTCCTTATTAATTTTGAAGTATGCAGAATCTTTTGCATGCTAATGAATTTAGTAAGTGGTCTTTATGTTTGTGGGTTTTTTTCCCCTGGTTTGCATGTTTATCTTTTGGGTGAGTCATAACTACCATGCATACTCTAAGGACCATGGATATTTTTGTGACAGCCTTCATCTAGAACACTCCCTCCTTGATGTTTAGGAAACCTGAGTGCCATAAAATAGGTGAAACAAGCATGTAGAGCTAAGGCATGTAAGGCTGCATAAAGCTGTAGGGGAGGTTGTCATGATGGGATATGTGTATTGCATCTGAAATTATGGCTCTAGAACATGGTGTTCTTGGTTCCGGTTTGTCATGGTGAGGCATGAAGCAGGCAGAATGACATTTCAGCCTCCTTAGTGCCTAGATGGCAATGCATTTGGTAAAAAAGCTTACACTGGCATTAATTTATTCTTCTTCCTGATTTCAATTTGTTTTTCCTGGCTAGAAAGACATGTTTCTTAAATAACACTGAGGCTGAAAATTACCTTCTTCTACTCAGAAGTATAGTCGCATCTAAAGCAGAGTGGTGGAAAGTCATACTCTGATTTGCAGATACAATGTAATGAACTCTTAACAATAAAAATAAAATTGGCAATTCTTGTAGCATGTTGGAGGTCCATTGGATATTCTGTGGTTGTGTCAGTTTTGGCTCAAAGTTCCCTCAAAAATAAAAATTCCTAGATATTTCGAAGCTTCCAAAATTTTTATGGCAATTCTCTTTTTTTTTTTTTGGGGGGGGGGAACTGTCCTACCAGAAGAGGAGAAAAAACTGCTAGTCTTAAATACAAGTGTCATGGGTGTGATAACGTCTGTATTGGGGTTAAAAAAAACATTTCTCACTAGCTCTGTCACTTTTTGCCATCATGGAACTTGCTGCTTTCTGACACTGCTGCAGGTGAGAGGTGATGAGAAACCTTGAAGGACTCTTTGGAGGTAAAGGAATAAGAGTTATAGAATAGCTGTACCAAAAGGGAGCCAACTGAAGAACTTGGGATTCATGAATGTAATAGCATTAAAGGCTGTAGTTCAGATTATTAAAATCACTTGTAGACTTTTCCAGAATTTTTCTACAAATTTATTTTCATTTGTACTGGAGGCAAACGTCTGTTCCTAGAAATTACACAACATCTCATTTTGTACTCAGGATCTAGGCTGCTGCTTGGAGCCTATGGTAATTTTAGCTGGAATTTCCACAAGAGAAGCCTTAAGGCAAACATAAGACTGGTCACTCAAGGTGTGTGCAAGGAGGGTAGAATATCATGAGCCATTGTAGTGAGTGTTCAAGAAAATATATGAATGGTATTCTAAAAGCCAAACAGTGTTTTTCTGTCCTACAAAGTGTCATGTTTTTTTCTAGTTTTCAGAGAGGTTGGGCCTTTAATAGGGAAACAAGTAATTTTTTGTAACTGGAGAAAGCTTAATATTGGCCTTTACAAAAATGGACAGCCTGCACTGTCTATGAAAATCGGAGCATAGGCAAACATCCCTTTGCTTTCTTTCAAGAGAGAACTTAGATATTTTATATATACGTATATATATTTAGTCATAGAAGAAAAGCCAATATTATGAATATTCTGTGAAAGAGAAAAGTAGGAGACCTTTTCATGTCAGTTTAGTATAGTGAAAGATGATGTTGGGTAGTATCTTTGTCCTCTGTGTGTGAGTATAGAGATATATGGGTAGTTATAGTATGAAAATATATTGTTCAGATGTGCAGATAAATCCTTCCACTGCAATGCAGATTGGAAGCTATAGCTAAGTATTTCTAAGGAAGCTAATCTAACAGATTTAAAATCTAAATTAGATGAGATGTCCGAGACTTGACTGAATTAAGTAGAGGTCAGAAATATAAATAGCTCATCAGTAGTCTGTTTCGCAGCAGGACATACTGATGATCTAAGGTTACACTGCAATCAGTTCAATTCAATAGATCACAGAACGTTGTGAGTCTCACTTCAAAAATGTATTCTGACTCTCTGCTTCTTTCTTTGGAGTTTTGTGGGGGCTTCTTGAGCTCTGTTTTTTTTTTTTTTTTTTGAGTTTTTTTTAGCTTATCGCTTCTTTACTGTTTTGATCTGAAATTGAATTTGATGTGTTGCCACTGTAATACTGATACCTGCGTCTGCACTGTATTGCTTGGCCTGAGATCCAGTTTGTACTCAGATATTTTAGTCTCATTTTATTTCAGTGAACTGGAACGCTTCACCTGGTGTCATAGCAGCCAAGTTGATCTCTTCTCACTATGTGATATTACTTACCCAGCAGAAAGACCTCTACAGAAAGAAATCACTGTCATGCTGAGCAAGAGGTGCATGTCAAGCATCCCATAGAGAGCTGTGTGCCCTCCTGCAGCTTTGTACCTTTTTTGGTGTTTAGAAGTGCTCTTTACCACCTCAGGACTTCACGTCCATAAGAGGGGCTGTCTGGTGTAAACTGTGCAGCTTGCTTTAAGCTTAAGTCAGCATGCCGTGTCTTGCTTAACAGTGTGTAAGGAGTGTTTTATAGCTCTGCTCAGTATTCTGAAGTAGCTCTCCATTTTCCACTGAGTGGCATCAAGTAACTCGTGTAGCCTACTTACGTTCCGTCTTGCAGACGGTGCAATGCTATACTGTCCCAGCATGCTGCTCTTCCACGTCTCCACATCTGCTAGCTGTTCTCTGTCCCTTTTTGGAGTCCTCAGAGGTAATTCCTTTCAAGCTGCAGGGCTGAACCTCCATACCTCTTTGGAGTGGGACAGATGACGTATCTGATTAAGCCTGGTAGCCACGTTTGTCCCAGCGGGGATGATGAATTCTATATTCTGCAATTGAAGTTGTGTTTGGATTTAGTCACACTTCTAAACCCAGAATAATTTGTGCATCTGATTAAAATTAAAAACCCTTCCTGGATTGAAGGGACAGCTTCTGAATTACCCAGAAATTGGTGCTGATACGGAAAGAAGATACCCACTGCCAGTAGCATTTTCTACTTTTGAAACAAAAATGGAAACGAACCCAGAAAATCTTACAGAAATTTTTGCATGTTGCTATTTTGTCAGTCAACTGTAGAAAGGATGGAGAAAAGTGGCAACAACAATACTATTTAATGTACTTTATGTACATAAACCACAATACATATATTTGAAAGTCTGATTGCTTACCTGAGAAGCAGAATCTACGCTAATGTTCCCTAGAAATCTCTAATTCCATCCTTCACTAAAACACTGAGATTTTCATCTCAGCAAGGGGTATGTGTTTAGAAAGCACAGGTAGTTTTGTGGCCCAAAATGTTGAAAATGCCAAATAATTTAAAAGTTGTTTGGCAGATGTAACAATGGTGGCAGCAGCAATACAAAGACCTATGATAATGATAGATGGAAAAAGTGATTTCTTATGGATTTCAGGGGACTTTGGATGCAATCTTTAGCACAAAACAACTTGAAAATGAACAGTGGCTGCTTTTGGTAAAAGATTATGGCAGTGAGACCAGTTGAGACACACTTTTTTTTTGTTTTTACTGTGATTGTAATCTATTTCAGATCCTTGGGCCCTGAAATTGGTTTTGCCAAATAAACAACAAAATTCAGCTTCTGCATCCTCAGCATTTTGGTCCCTAAAAGGCTGTATGAAGTTATCTGCTTTGCAAAAGAAAAGCAATAACATTTTTAAGTAAATTGTTATGAAAAACCCATGCAAATATATCATGTTGGCATCTTTTTTTTACGTTACCAGGAAAATCGTATGAATTATCTCATACTTCAGTAAAAATATATTTACCAAGGCATGCTCATACCCTTTTTTTTAGTTTTAAATCAGTAGTAAATGAATTCTACTTAAGTTCAGGAAAGGTTGACTCCTGATCATGTTATAGTAGTGAAATTCTACGTGAATTTGACAGATAACTGAGTTGTAGAACTCTGATGTTTAAGTGTCACAGGAGACAGTAGTTAGGAAAAACAACCTTAGATATGTCTCTCCCACCATTATTCCATTAAATTTAGACTTCACCCAAGAAGGACTTGAAATTCAGAAATTCAACGGCCAATGAGGGTTTTAGCTGTTAGGCCTTTTCCTAGGGCGTTGTTGAAGGTCCCTTTCTAACTTCAGGAAAGCTGAATTCCTTTGGGCATAGCTATATGGAGCCATCTCCTGGCCAGACAGTAAAGAAAATCGATTGAATAAGAATGTGTCCTAACTCTTGCCCTGGTAATTAATTTTGGTGTAAACAAACTATGTATGTACTGTGAAGGAAGTGCTCCCTGCAGGCTGGCAGAGTTTAGGTCCAGTTTCAGGTCACAAACTTAATACATCAAAAGTTAGAAAGGGGTTGAGGAGCTTTATATGATACTTTCTGGGGGATTGTATGAACAGTTGGAGAAGGCCAACCAAGAAGCATGGTTCATTACTAGGTCCTGACAGAGCAAAGGCATGGTGGTAATCAATCATTTTTTCCAATGACAATAAACTTTGGGCAAATGATCCCTAAAATCCTGGTTTTACTGAATTGACATTAATTTCTTATATTTTGTTTGCCCTGGGCCATGAAAAACTCAACCCTTTGGTGGTTGGCTGTCTTCTGCCCCAGGCAGAGCCCTGTCTTCTACCTCACTTGTGACTGAGGTATATCCTATATATATATATCTCAATCTTGTGTTGAGGTATATCCATTTTTGCAATGTGGATTCGTCTCTTGGATAGTTTAGTAAACCACAACAGATTTTATTGATGAAAAGCCTTATTGACATGAGAATAAGCAAATTTCTGGCTGTGAGGGCTTCCATACAAAGGTAATAATCAGTAAAATTCTTTGTTGTTTGCATGTAATCTCTGTGATGATTAGACAATAGATCTAGAAAAAAAATGCTCTCCGTGCTAAAGGTGCTTGGTACTTTGAGGCAGTTTTCCTTCAACTGCTTAAGTATACAGGTCCCTAAAGCAACATATTTCTGCTGTACAGACTAGTGTGCCTGGAAATGTTTTACTGTAGTGTCTCTAATTCTGGGCATACATGCGGGAACCCAGAATAGAAGACTGATTTTATTTGTCATAGCACATCTGAAGTTTATCCTTCTTCTACTTTAACCTTGGAAGGAAGTGACTGGTGCTTACAGTAGCAGGATTCAAAAAGGCTGCCTTCAGCTAACATCTATTTTATCACTTTTTTTTGAGTGTAATCAGTGCAGCTCAAGTCCTTGGATCCCAGTTTCCTTCTCTGTAAAATGGAGATGATAAATGTTTGCCTACCCAACAGGGGCAATTGTTAATGAAGGTGTTATTCTTCTTTACTAGGGCTAAAAGATTCATGTAAGTATTGAGATGTGTTTCAAAGTCTTTGCAAAACCAGGTTTCTCAGGATATGAACATGTCATGTATTCCAGAGCAATACTGGAATTTGGTACAGCATTGTTACTTGGAGCAGGGGCAAAGTCCATTTGTTCAAGCTATTATCAATAAACTTAATGACAAATCAGAAAATGAATCAGTTCTTGTTCTTTCAAAAATTATTGATGGTGAGCAATCATTGTTTAAAATGACACTAAAACCTGTGTTTTCAAGATTGGAGGAATTTGGAACACTGTTTACTCAAATGCATCAAAATCCTTTGCTTTGCATTTTTGCACTGACAAGAAAATGGAAGACATTACAAATACAACTTTTAAAATTAATTATTTTCTTTTTAAAAATGTTTTGTATTTAAAACAGATTTAATAGTTATAATTTTAACTGTTTTGTTTTTCAGGGGGATCAGATATTGAATACCTAGATTTTTATAAGCCGGTGGTGTGGTTCTGGATCCTCGTTGGGCTTGCTTATTTTGCAGCTGTCCTCAGCATGATTGGAGACTGGCTAAGAGTCATATCAAAAAAGACAAAGGAAGAGGTAAGAACATTTTGGAAGGGGGATAAATGCTAGTTTTTGAAAGCTTGGATTAGAAGCCAGGTGAGTTATAGCTGCTTTTGTTTAGGGCATATTTATGTATGAAGCTCAAACTGCAGCAAGCCTTTTACTAGTCCAGTCAAATACTCAGTGATTTTATTTTTTTAATGGTTGCATACCAAATTATATGTATTATTGAATTAAGTATATATGCTCAACTGCACCTGATTTATGGGAAAACTATATCTGAAGGAATTATTCTAAATAGTCCTTAATTTTTGAGGCAAAAGTCAATCTGCTTTGCTTCAATATGGGATACAGGTATGCAAAGAAAACTACTAAATAACTATTTCTATTCATTTACTTTTGAACATTTTATTGTGATAGAATAAATGCTTCCTATTGTGAATGTGTTGTGATTAATTATTTAATTATGCTCTGCTATATTTTACCATAATGCCATTATTTAGTCAGGTGCACTGCTTTCAGTTCAAATGTATATTTACTTGTCAGTGTGTATTTATCTTTCAATGATTTTATATCTTTAATTGTTGTCATGAAAGAAAATTTCTGATTTAGAAAATGTCATAGGATAAATAAAATTCCCTTTGATTGAGCCTAGCACATTTCAAGTTTTGCTGTAAGTTTGAGAAATAAGTTAATTTTGTTTTAAGCATCATATTACTTCCTTCTAATTTAACTTCAGCTCCTCTGCATGCATCAGTTCATTTGTGTTATTCAAATATAAAAGCTGTAATTTCTTTTTGGTGGAATGAATCTGTTGGTTATTGTGCAGTGGCCTACTACTTAGATTGTTTTAAATTGTTTTCCTGGCTCTAGGGCGTAGCATTAATGCCTGGTTGCCGACCTGGCAGTCCTTGAGTTCCCACAGACTTTCTATAAAGGGTAGCATACCACTATATACCTTCACTCGCTACAGACTCTCAGGGTCCCTGCTGCTTTCTGGCCAGAGGGCAGCCATGATGGTGACAGCAGGCAGGAGGGTGTGAGCTGGGCACTTGGGCAGGATTAAAGCCCATTTTGTGAGGTACATGAGGCAAGCAGCACTCTTTCATTGTCCTTGCAATACTCCTAGCTCTTCATAGTTTAGAGATATCATTGTGGCCGGCCTGTTTTAAGTACACTTCTACCACATGTTTCATAAGCACTTAACTCTGAACCAGAGGACGATATTTATTTGACCAGTCTCATCTGAAGAGTATAATTTCTTTCTCCTCTGCTGTAATTTTGAAAGGATGTTTGTAATTTTTCTTACACAACAAGCTATACTAGTGTCCTCCAGAGATGCAGAACAGCAGGCGTTGTGCAAGTATTCCCATTTGCAGGTTCAACAGTCTGCAGGATCACCACTCTGTTTTCTGGAGGACTGCTGAAGGGTGCTTTTAACACATAACTTGCATGATTTACACTGGCTGCAGGGAAACCAATAGATCACTTCAAATGCCATTAACAAGCATGGGTTTTCCTCATTATTTTGAGCTTTGGAATTAGGTCAGTCTAGCCTGTTTTTTCCCTCTTGATGAGTAAGAAGTAGTAGTTGGGCAAGCACATGTGGTGTTTCCTCTGTGCACTCTGCTAGTGTCTAACTGTTCTCAACTTGGGGCATTTCCTAAACTGCATTTCTTTTCCTTGAGTTATTAGTGTCTGGATTCTTGGAAAATAAAAATGTGGTACAGCTGAGGCACTATGACTTGGCACTAGGTAAAAATGCCTTACTTGGGCCTGATCTTGTTGTGTTTCCTCAGACCGGTGACAGTTCAAGATATTTCATAAAATTATCTTGGTCTCTAGTCTCACTCTTCTCATACTCATCTCTATTCTTGAGAAAGTGAGATCTCAGGATGAGATGCTAGCTTGACTATATAGTTGGACATAATGCCCTGAGATTTTGATCTTGTTTAGAGTAATTATCTTATTGTAATTATGATTTATTAAGAATTTTTTATTTTATAGTATCTTGTTTTTACCTGATAGTGAAGCTATTTCAATGTAGACTAACTTTGGAAAAGATTTAATGAAATGTGAATAAAACAAACTCATGGATTCCTTTAATGGATTAAATACATTCCTATTTTTACCAGGTAAAATTCCATGTGATATGTTATGTAGCACAGCACTATGCCAAAATTTCTTTTCTCAGGCACCAGGAATGTCTTATTTCATCTTTCCATTCTTCCTCACCTTTTGTAGTCTAAACAAGCATATTAATTTTGTCTATGGAAAGGAAAACCTCATTCTTTAGATATATCCACATTCTTTTGGCTGATGCAGGTATTCAGAGTTTTGCTGTATACAAGTGTTTCATGTGTTAGGTTAGACTAAAGACAGACATAACATAATTGGTACCATTTGTTCAATTAGTTATATCTCCGGTCTTCAGAAATGCCCCCCCCCGCCCAGCTTCTTAGGCCATTGCTCAGGCATGTCTGAGAATTCCTAACATAAAGTGCTTTAGCAGTTTAAAAATGCTGCAGTTTTAAAAATGAAAGACAAGTTTGAGAACTGAATTATGGCATGGCACAAGTTGTGTGCTACTTATAAAATATGAGAAATTATCTGTATATTCTATTGTAATGCTACTTTGTTAGTTATAAAAATGCATTGCATTGTGTTTTAAAGTTTCTGTTCAAACACAGCCAGCACTGTACAAACATTTGCTTTACAGGTAGATTTTTCTGGTAAAACCTGCTGTTCTTAGCTCATTCTTGCTATCCATCAGTGCCTTCACTCAAATTTTCCTAGGCAGAAATTAGTGGAAATGCAGCCATTAAGTCTCCTCTGTGCCAGCAGAAGCCAGAGGAGACTCTGAATTTCTTGCACTGTCTGTTTTATCAGTTAGACCTAAATTTACAATGGTCTGATCCAGCTTCATGGATGCCGATTATAGTGGAAGAAACTGCGTGGAGTTCTAGTAGTAGAAATGAGTGCAATGGAAAATCCTAGTTCAAAGTATGTATTTATTTATTTTTAAACCATCTTTTAACATTCAGTCAGTCCTTAGGGAAATAGCTCATTATACCTAATGGTAGCCTTTGAAATTAGAGACAACATTATATACTGAAATCTACTGGGAGGCAGAGGCTATGATAAAATCTATAGGACCATAAATAATGCATTCTGAAAATCAAAAGTTTATTTCCTAGGAAATATGAGACACACACAATCTTCCTTCATGAAATGTTCTCATCTTGGGTGAGATTTTCTGTAGGATTTGCACGATACCTCTAAATTAAAAATAAAAAAAAACCAAACAAAAAAAAACAAACCCCCAAACCAACCAAGAAAATAGTGGCCTACCATGTTTTAGGGAGGGAGCAGATCATTCTGTATCGATGGGCTGTGTTGGTTTCAGCTGTCTAAGACTGAGGGCTGATAGCAGCCCAGTCTAGTGAATTGTACCAGAATCCAGGATGAAGACAGAGGGGTCTATGAAGACAGTTTATCATATCATATTTAAGGTGTGTATTGTGAAAGGAAACCTCCATATTCCAGGAAGTGGGCATGCTGATAATGAATATCACTTAGTATCTATAGACCTGTTCACATTTTTCTTAATGCAGTTGGATTGTTCTTAAATGCAGTTTACGTAAGACTTGCAGTAATAATACATTTCACTGTTTTGACAAAATAAAACATTTATCTTTTCTCTGGATATTACCAGGAAGGCTTGCCATGTGAAAGTGGAACGGAGACAAAAAAATCTGATCAGATGTGCACTGAATCCACAAATAATGCTGTTTTTTAATATCAAAATCTAGATAACCAGCATGCCTGTCAGGTGCTCAGGTGGCTTTTGTTTCCTGAAATACTCTCAAGAGTTTTGAAGGCATCAAATGGGGGGGGAAAGTGAAAGACAAGTAGAGACAGAAGTGGGAGTTTTAGGAGGATAGAGCTGCTTCTGGAAGCCGTTCATACAGTAAGATAGATGAAGTGTCAGAAAGTCACTGGAACATGCTGTGTGCTGTAATCTTAAGTAGGCGATCTGTCTCTGAAGTTCAGTTTCAGATGTACTAGCTTGGCTTAAACTCCCTCCTCTTCATTATTCTCTATTCTGATTACTCAGAGCACTTTTAAAGTTTTCTGATTTTAGGCTCTTCTAAAAGGCAAAATTTCAGCAGGAATTTTTGTTCTTGTCATATTTTTCTTTTACTTCAGTATGCAGCAGCTTCTGAACTTCAGTGTTTCCAGAAAAAATGCCTACCTATCCAAGAATCTCAGGCATTTGGGATATTAATTTCAAATTCCTCTTTTTAAAATGAAATGCTTGTGTTACAATTCTAGGATGTGCAACCAGGGGATCGTTGATTTTCTGTAGGAAAGTGTTATTATGGCTGCACATGTTATTAAAAGGTATATTGCAGGAAAACAGTCCCTAGATCTATGGTCTAAACTTCAGAAAGAATGCAGAGAGCTAAAAAAAATTGCAGGAGAGTCAACTGAAGTCTTTCTGGCATTAAGATTTTTCCAGTCTATGCAAGATCTACAGAACAGTGCACTGAAAAAGAATAGCCACATTCAAAAAGGTGATTGTATCTAATAACTCCTGTAGGATAGAGAAGAAAATAAAATCTTTCTACAGTAAATAGAACCATATGTCTATAGCCAAATTTGACTACTGACAGGACAAAAAAAACCCCAAACCTTCAAAAATGAAAGGTGGGGGTTCAGTCCCTTCATAATCTCCCTGAGTCTCACAGTTATTAAGAGTGGTATTGGCGTAAGGAGAAGGTAGAAATGAATGACCTGGTTTTGAATGCAATTTGATCTCTTCCTTTCTCAAGAGATTCTAAGTCATCCTGGTGATGTTCTCAACCTGCTCTAGCAACAGCCTGTAACACAGAGTTTCTGTATTGATCACTCTTCTACAAGTACACTGCAGTACAATGTGTAATAATGAATATGAAAGAATGTGTTGCTCTGAGAGTCCCAGGAAAAGTGATCTGCTGATGGCTTTTGACACTTTGAGATGTCTTTATAGCTTTGTGTGCTTTGGACATGTGATTCCTGCTTCGCTTCAGGTTCAATACACACACACAAAGGTTACATTTGCATTGTTATCACTTTGGTGGGGTAGTAGAATCATAAAATATCCTGAGTTGGAAGAGACCCATGAGGGTCATCAAGTTCAACTCCTGGCTCCACACAAGACCGGCCAAGTCAGAGCATGTGACTGAGTGCGTTGTCCAGATGCTTCTTGAACTTAGTCAAGCTTGGTGCTGTGACCACTTCCCTGGGGAGCCTGTTCCAGTGCCCAACCACCCTCTCAGTAAAGAACCTCTTCCTAATTACCAACCTAAACCTCCCCTGACACAGCTTCATGCTGTTCCCATGGTTTGTATCACTGATCGCTGAAGAGAGGAGATCGGTGCCTGCTCCTTTGCTCCTTATCAGGAAGCCATAGACTACAGTGAGGTCTTGCCTCAGCCTCCTCTTCTCCAGTTGAACAAACCAAGGGACTTCAGCCTCTCCTTGTAAGTCTTCCACTGCAGACCCTTCACCATCCTCATTTCCCTAAGTGTTTATATCATTGCCCAAAGTATTTACTTTGTGCTTCTTAGCTGGGCATGTTAAATCCAGAGATATATAGGCAGCAGACCACTTGTAAACTATGTGTACATGAGCAGCGCAGCATGCCATGCCTGCTGAAATTGAGGGGCACTCTTGGTACCTCTTCTGCCAGTCTCTATGCTCAGCCTTGCTCTCCCTCAGGGCTCCCCCTTGGGAGCCATGTTGACCAGATGGTTCTCAGGGGAGATGTAATGCTTTCCCAGGTAGTGATGCTGAGAGTTACTGAACTTAAAAAAAAAAAAACCAAAACAAACCTACAACCTTGTAGTAAATGACTTATAGTTCATAATAAGATAAATTGATTAGAGAGCTCAGTTACAGCAGTGGCATTTCTTGGGAGTTAATTACCCGTGAGGATTCCCTGAATGTACATTATTATGGTTTTCATTAGGAAATCTTGAATTTTGGAGACAGGATGTAATCGATCCTATAGGTTACTGCGACAAATATATCTGTGATTTATCAGAGCGACATTTAATCTGGAATCTGTTCAGCCCACATCTTCATGATTAACGTTCCCCAAAACTTTTTGAAGCTAATCTTGGTGCTTGGATGTTGTTCAGAAAAGACAGAAAACATGTTAGTAATGCAGAGTGTGTATGCATTTGATAGGTCTCTTGTGGGTGAGTCCCTGGACAAAGCCAGTTCAGCAAAATAACCTTGCATCTTCAAGAAGTGGTGTTGGCAGTGAGGAAACTACTTTGCTGTTGTGGGTTAAAAGGTCTGAATGAAATACTTCCCTTTACAGGGATGAGCACCATTGTAATACCAGAGTTGAACAACCAAAGTGAACCTTTAATATTTCAGGCAAATGTCAATATTGGGAGTGATATTAGATAGTTAAGAAATAAAGTTTTATTGGGACTTGACTGTGTAGTTGCAATGGCTGTTCCTTACTCAGTACCAAGTCAAACTAAAAGTTGCTTTTTATGCTTTCTTTATCTTCATCTTTATAAGCTAAAAAGTCCATTGAGTTTATGAAGCAATCATTGTCTCAACTTTCTCCCAAAAGAGACAGTCTTTAAACTGCCTGTGGCTTGGGTTTCATTATGCTTCTAGTATAATTTTTGGTGTTTGCTATTTCTGGCCACAGCAAAGCCATTGGTTGTATTTTGCAGGCAGAGAATACATGCTGTTCTCCTGAATCACCTTAGGCTCAGCTGGTAGAGCTCTGTGTAAGCCATAAATACTTTCTTATGGTTAATACAGGTGGCTGTTCATTCTCCTCAGGTTTGAAGAGGGGTTGGATGGCTCTGAGATAGATGAAGCTAATAAATAGAGCAGCTGATTTTGATAGGAAAAGGTCAGTATTTTTTTTTGTCTTCGGAAGTTTATTAATAAAACAAAACTTTAGGGACTGAGATAATCAAGCCAATAACTTGCATACAGTGTTGAGACACACAGACATACATGGTTCTGTGTGATCTGGTGTCTGATGGGCAGGGCAGTAGTCAGTAACTGCTCTGAGGAGGTACCTAAAGGCTAAACCAAAATAAATGGGGTGACTGTTAGTCTATCTGGTTCTATTTTTAGATGTGATTTTTTAACTTTATTTTGTAGGCTTTGTTTTTTTTTTGTTGAATCAGACAATGATAGATCAAAAGGGCCATTTTTGAGTCTGTCATCTGTCACATCTCACCAAACATAGCTGCCACAATAGATGTCCCTCCACCAAAAAAGTAAAAATTCATGGGCTTTCTGCATTCCCATTGGAGAATTTGGTTTATTTCATCCAAGGAATCAGATGTGCTCGTGGAAGTTATGTGGGTGAAATCAGTCATTGCTCACTAGAATGAACTCCCAAACATTACTTATTGCTGCACTGAATTTCCAGCAGGAGAGCATTGTTCCCAAAACATTTCCGACCACCATGGCTACAAAAATACAACTCTCTGTGTAGTTTAAATGCTACTGCAGAAGATGGCAATTTCACAAAACAGAATCTTTTCCCCTCTAATATTTTTGAAAGAGGAACATATATAGCTGTCAGGGGAACTAAGAGAGAGATCACTTACTGCTCCATTTGTTCCATTGACTTTGAAATTAAAGTCTGGTGGCTTAAAGAGCTTGCTGCTACGGAGTTGAAGTCCTGGCAGAATGAAGCAGTAGAAGATAGTAGTTAAATGCCTAGGAAAGCTCAGCATGGGTATGTTATTAGTGCTGGTGCTATTTCTGTATTGCATTTTGTTACTGTTTACATACAAGTAGAGCACAGTATTCCCTAAATACCTGTCTGCAGGTTACAGCACAATGGGGTTTGGGTCTTAGTAGTGATGCTATAATTACAAAAATGCTAATAGATAATTGTGACAGGAATTTATTTAGTTGAACTACAAATGAGATTCTGCTAATGTTCAGGAAATGCACAGGCTTCATTAAAAGTTTTGGTGAAACTTGTCTTTTTCACTTCTGTGCTCCAGTCTTCTCTAGCCTGTGGGCAACTGAAATAGTCACTGCGGACAGCAGTAATTCAGGTGGGAGAAGTGTCCTTGTCCAAATCTGTGTGACAGTGAGATGGCAGATAGATAAACCCTCTCACCCATGCAGGGAATCAACCCATCCAGCAGCTGCATTGTTAAACCCATCAACCCTCTCTGTACCTACTTTTTTTAATGTAGTTTTTAAAGTGGGACTTTGAGAACAATTTCTGTGAATGCTGGATGAGTTTCTTGAAAGACAAAATGTTATGTACTCTGCCTGGATAACGTGACATGTACATGCTCTTTTTAGTTTTGTCTCTGAGTAGCAGATCATGGAGAGGTTAATTGGATATGTTATTTTTAAGTAACAGAAAAAGTACACTGGAGAAGAAAAATGAAGCTGCAAAACTTTGGAGAATCCATTAAGGATGACTGTTAGAATTTATATACTGAGGAACATCTAGACCGTTAAGAATATCTGTAAGGAAGGCCACTTTTTTCCCTTAAATACAGTCAAATGGATATCTCCAGTTCATGCTTGTGCTGACATGGCTATTTAAAAAAAATTGTATGAGTGCTTTATGGCAAAGGAAACAACATATACTACAGATCTGAAAGAAAAAGCTGCACACATTATTTGGAAAAATATATTCTTGTTTTCTTGCATAGCATATATAATGGTAGCTTTTCTTTCTTGTTTGAAACTTAATGGTTTATCACCTCCCAAGTATGTCATAACTTGTTATATCTGAATTCCATTTGAGCAGGATATCTTTCTTCCTACCCTGTAAGTAGTAAATTAACTAGTTATACTGTAATGTTGAGATTTTTTTTTAAGCATCTCCCTGAAGAAGCAAAACTAAGGCCGAGTTAGACAAGTATGTGTTTGGTTTGTCCTATTTGAAGATGCCCTTCATGCTGCTTATCTCTTCTTTTTCTGTTAGACCACAGATGTGGCTTAATTCAAAGTCCAGCTTACTTCTGTAAAGGTTCTGGCTACACGGTGTGTGGAGTCCAGACCACACTTAATGGGAGGAGTGGTCTTCCTGTATGGTGTCCAGTTGTGTTCGTATGGCTATCTGTTGTGTCCAGAAAGATCCCCAAACTATTGACAAGCAAAAGAAATCAAACGTACTGAAGAATGAAGCAGGTACTTAAATATATTCAGTTTTGAGGGGACAGGGAGTTTGTCGTTTTTCTTTCTTTCAGCAGTAGCATCCCTTTGGACATACTTATGTTCTGGGTTATGCTGTTGGTCTCTATCCAAGTGCAGAGCTCAGCTAAACAGGGAGAATGGTGGTGATGAAAAAAAATATAGTTTTGGTCTTGCAAGTGATATTGGCTGAAAACCAGCTTTAGGTTGTTGTTGGTTTAGATGGATTTTGGCAGGAATTGGTGAAGGAAAGGCTGATTAACATTCATTCTTTTCCTAGTTCTGTCAAATTCAGTATGTCTGTCTTTAAATGATACTGTTGTCAATGTGTGTGCACAGCCTGAGAACTGTTTGGTCAGTCAGGAAACACAAGCAGTAATTTTTTTTTTGTGTAGAGTCAAAACCAAACAAACCCCCCAAAATCAAAAGTGACTTGGACATGAGTCGCTTCAAAGACACCCTTCAAAATTATTCCGAGGCTATTCCTCATTATGTACTCAAAAAGTAAAAGTGACATTTCCACCACAGGTAGACAGAGACACCTTAACATAGACATTTAGAGATGCTACTAGAGATGACCCTTGATATTTGAGTCCTACCCATGGTGCTGTCAGATATGATGCAGAATGTCTGGGATATGTAGTCCCATCTGCAGTGGCAGCTGGAGGCAATGCAGTTGGTAAGGAGTTAGCTGTTTATTTAGTAGAAAAGTAACTAGTTTTTCAGTGTTGTGTGGAATATTTAAGTGTTACCATATTTCTTGAGAACTTGTGAATGAGATCTCTTCCCTGGACTCGTAAGGCATTTGTGTATTTCTTCATAAATGTGTAATAAAGTTACTAGCTGTTGACGTTCTAGGTACAGTTTTAATAGGTTAGAGTTGATACTGATCTGAAAGATGTCTAACTCCAGTCTAATTTGGATTTGTTGTGGAGGAAATCAACCCTGGAACTGGGTTAGGGCCTGTGTCCTAAGTGGCATTACTATTCCCTGAAGGTTAGGAGTGAGCAGCATCACCAAGTTAGTGCTGTTTGTTGCGTGGCTGATGTCAGGTGACCATGACATGTATTTCCTATTGCTTTTGAAATATTTTTGTCATTCCGTCTTATGTAAAGTACTTGGCTGTCAATAAGAAGTCTCTTCCTCATGTCATACTGCCCCCAACTATGACAGCTGCAGAGTCTGCAGACTTGTGTGCTGTAATCAGGCAAGAGAATTGGAGAACAGCAAACAATTATGGTAGGTAGGTATGTTAAAATTTATTTCTCTTTTTTTGAGCAGTGTAAACCACTGGCATTTCAATCACTCTGCATAAGACATTTTGTGGCTGTCACTCCCATCCCCCGAATGAAGAGGAGCTGTAATGCAATATAATAAAATGTCAGACCCTAAGGACACAAAGGACCAGAACATATACACAAATGTCCCTATGGATAAAGGAGGGATTAAATTATAAGAGCAAGTTGCTTAGGCACCCTGACAGTTAGAAACCACACACTTTTCCTATAACCTTTTGTATGTGAGTCAAAGTGCTATGGAATTGAGAATTTTATTCTGAAGAGATAACATTTTTGAGTGCATTTCAGTTCATACAAAAGCTAGGGGCTGAAAGCGGTAGTTTGGGGCACACATAGCTCACACGGCACTGAACTTGTCATTTCTCATCCTGTGCCAATTACCTCTGTTTTGCTACTAATGCATTTCAATTCTTCTTGTCAATAGCACTGCATTTTTTATTTAGGTTGTTTTTTTTTTTTAATGATTCTAATATAAAACTGAAACTCTGCCAAGCAGCATCACATCTCTGGTCTATGGGAGGACGGAGTTGGGTCCGCCATACTCATGTTCCACATCACCTTAATTGGAACACAAGCCAGTCTCCAGAGGCATATATAACAATGTTCTTCAGCTGGCTGCTTGCTCCTCAAAAGGAATCTAATTAGAATTTAGTGATCAGATACCATAACAGCTACAGGTTTAAAATGCTCCTGAATAAGTTCCACACACAAGAGTCCCTGTGCAGGACAGGTCCATCACCAGCATGTGGTGAGCTGGGGGCTGGTGGGGGAGTTCTGAGCCTCTCCTTGGGGCTACATAGACTTGCTGTTGTCAGAAGCATGGCCAGCTGTTTTTATCTTTGCTGGGAAAACATGAGAGAAATGGCAACGGAAACAACTAGTGAAAGGAAGGTTAAAAAGCATAAGGGGAGGCAGTTCAAGATGCTTGTAGCTTCCAGGAGGCTGCCAAGACACAATTTTAAAGCTGCCAGTCTAGTAACATTCCTTGAAGGTGACCATATGCAATGCCACAGATGGGTGCCTGAGCAAAATAACTGGTCTTGTGAATGCTTACATGGCTGGTGAGGGGTAAAATAAGGACCTATATACTGGCTCTTTGCTCCCCTGGACAGAAGCGTGCTCTCAAACCTGGGCAGCCTGCCTTTAGTAATGCTTTGGAGAAGGACAAAGCTGCCCCAGGGTGTGCACTCATGCTGCTTGTCATTTTTTTATTACTTGTTTACTACAAATATTGTACTAAAAATACTGTAGCAACCGAAATGTTTCAGCATTACAGATTTCATTATTTTCAGATCTGAAGTGCAGTGTGTCTGAGCCTAATTGCACAATTTAAATACTAATAATCATTCAGCTGGGCGAGTCCTCTGTGTATTACAGATAATAATCCTTGTTTTAGAAAATATACATAATGGGTCCACATTAGTTATCTGTGTAATTCACTGAAGCTGAGACAAATGTAATAAAATGACCCCTGGGTAAAGAGAGATCTTTTGTTTTGCTTCTGGAGGGGGGAGTTTTTTCTAAAACCCTGTCACTCCTGGGTGAGCTGATTATTTCTTACCTTCATTATTTTCCTGTTTTCCACTGCACTGCAAAGCATGAATAAACCTGTGGTCACAAAACTCTGATGGTTTGATCCTGCTCTCCCTCTTCCCCCACTCCATTATCTGTTATTTTTTTTTTATTTCTGTGCTCACCAAGTCAAAGCTTGCTAGCCAATGATTGAAATGCTGCACTGAGCAGCACCAATTAGTCTAAGTGGCTTAATTCTTCTGAAATGCTTTGCTTTGGAGTTATATTTATCAACAGTCTTATCTTCCCTGTGCTATAGTTCCCACCTATTAAACTGCCTACAAAGCAGGCATTTAACAAAAAGCAGCCTGTTTCCTTTGCAGTTATAATGAGAGAACTTTCTCAAAAGATGCCTCCTTTAATTACCTGTATAACCAATTTAATAGTTTAATAGTGGTTTGGTTAAAGCACAAGAGCAAAAATATAGTGTATAATTTACAGGCTGTAGTTCACCTCAGACATTCATATTCACTCATATATGAGTGAACTGCTCAGTTTCCCTCATGCCAGATTGAAGGAAAAATAAGGATAGCCTGGAATTCTGTTCTGGAAGCTGCCTTCCTCCCACTCCTCAGCTGCCCTCAGAGCTTGGGCTCATGGTGTGCTCCAGCTTCCCTATTACTGAACCACTGACATGGTGGGGAGGGGTAAAGGTTATGGGGGTTTATAGTGAAGTGGATTGGCCTTTGCCATAAAGGCTCTGCCCATACATTCACATGGGGAGTTGGAGCACAAGAACTGAGTGGATGGCAGGGTGTATATCACAGAATATTAGGAGCTGGAAGAGACCTTGAAAGATCACTCAGTCCAACCCCCCTGCCTGAGCAATATCATCTAGATTAGATCACACAGGAACATGTCCAGATTGGTCTTGAATGTCTCCAAAGGAGACTCCACAACCTCTCTGGGAAGCCTGTTCCAGTGCTCATTCACCCTCACAGTGAAAAAGTTCCTCCTTATATTAAGATGGAACTTTCTATGTTCCACTTTGGAACCATTTTCCCTGTTCTATCACTGGTCATCACAGAGAACAGCCTGGATCGTATATGTTGATGTTCATGGAATGGTGGGGATGGGACAAAGAGTACCTTGCAGCAAACCTGACCAGAGGTCTGGGCATAGCAGAGGAAGTATCTTTCCAGCTGCATGGTGATGGCACAGCAGCCATGTGTGGCAACCAGCAGGCACTGTTTCCTTTGGGTGTGATCCGTAACAGCTCCTGGAGCCCCACTCAGCAGTTGTCTCCATGCTACTCTTTAGTCTGTCATTGCGGTGGAGTCTGGGTGGTAAGCAGACCCGTTGCTGGCATGACTGAAACTGCTGCAGAATTGGTGCTTTGTTTGCACAAGCACAAAAAAGAGGGAATACAAGCAGCTGACATATTCATTAAAAAAAAAAAAGCTTTTCTTTCTAAATTTAGAAAGTTCCTTGCCAAGTCTCCCAGGGATCTTTCCAGAGATGGTGAAAGTGTGCATAAATAACCCTGCACCCTAGTAACAATACAGAGCACAGCCGGGATTGCTGGGATTTCAGCATCCCCTGACCAGCTGGGTACTGTGCAGCTGTCAAGGCTCTATTGTTAACTGCTTATAATTAAAGAAAATTTAGCAGAAAAGATTCGTTGTGTTTCTTAGAGCAATTGTTAACTCTTACTAGTGCAATATTTCTCCTTGCTTAGTTGCTTTCAATAAAAGTGGCTTTAGAAATCTGTGCGGCGGCAGCAGCTCTCTGCCAGCCCAGGTGCTCATCAATCTCTCACTGGGCTCTTGAGCCTAAACAGTGTCTACTGTTTAGGACTGTAGAGTCCTTGACCTCATAATGTTTCTTTTTTTTTTTTCATTTTTGCCTCAGGTAGGGGAATTCAGAGCCCATGCTGCTGAGTGGACAGCCAATGTCACCGCAGAGTTCAAAGAAACGCGGCGGCGCCTGAGCGTGGAGATCTATGACAAGTTCCAGCGGGCTACCTCTATCAAAAGGAAGCTCTCCGCAGAACTTGCCGTCAACCACAATCAAGACCTGACTCCCTGCAAGAGAACCCTGTCAGTCAACCATCTCACCAGTGAGAAGGACATCTTGCCAGCTCTAACAAAGACAGACAGCATTTACATGAATGGTTTGACACCACACTGTGCAGCAGAAGAGATAGCTGTTATTGAAAACATTAAGTAGCCGGGACTTGGCATCCCAGTCTTTGAGACTCTCTCGGCTTAGACTGGCCATTTACCTTTTTTCTCCACCCTGTCAATGATCAATGCTAATAGCATTTTATATGTGTGCATGAGTTCCACAGAAACTACAGTCCAGAGTTACCATCGCATCTCTTCAAAGACGAATGGCACTTCTGTTATCGAAAGATGCTGGAACAAGCAATGTCTTCTGCATTTATCTGCCCAGACTGTTTTTCACTTCTCCTAATGTGCCATACGGCCTCAAGAATGAATCACACTTGTTTATGGTAACAATGTAGCTTTGAGGGATCAGTCCTTAAAATTTCAGGGTCTACCTTACTGAGCCTAGGAATGGACTATTTCTGGACTACAACACATTTGTAAATGGCAAGAAATTCTTATGCAGCCTTTTACCTAAGAAATTTTTGTCAGTGCCTTATCTTTTGAGGAACCAGAACCTCTACAGTTCCTGTATGGTTTTTTGTTTGTTTGGGTTTTTTGTTTAGGGGTTTTTTTTCCTTTTTTGCATGAGAAGTGCATTTCATTTGAACTTTCATTCTTCTTGAGATGATGGTGTTTCAAAGGTGTCATGAAGATACCAACCAGCATGAATGAATGCCAAAACAATCATCAAGTGATGTTCTTAGCTCTAAATTTAAAGGCACTGCAGTTTCAAAAGTTGCAAACGTGTCCCCCAGAAGCATTTTGTTTTACTCAGGTCCAGCTGATACATTTTTCACACTGGCTTGTAGAATTTGCAGACCCTCTTCGGGTTGTTTTTTTTTCAAGCAGTGTTCAGCAGTTGTTGGTTGTTTGGGTTTTTTTTCCTCTGTCAGATGTACCAAAAAACTTGCAGCTTATCTATTGCTAAATTATTTGGTAGATGACGAGCAAATAAAAATTACTATTTTGAAAAGAGGCAGGAGAGGCTTTTAATTACTGTAATAACCACGTCCAGAAACAATGTAGAAAAATACAACCATTTTATTTTTTTTAAGTGTAAACCTTCTGCCAGATATTTGCTCCATGAAGAGGATTCTTAACTTCCTCTTCAGGTCAAGTCACACCAGAGGCCATACAATATTTTACCCAGGAATCCTGCTGGAGTGCTCTCCTGAATGTCATGCTGGGCAGTGGCTGCCTGTGCCGGAGCCGTGACTGCCCTGAGAATGCAGCTGAAACTGGTATCACTGTGACTTTCTACATTTCAAATAGAGATGGCTCTGTATATCTAAGTGCAGGTGTGAAGAGGAGCTGATAAATAGCACAATCGGAATCCCAGTGATTGTTCAGACAGGATAGGCTCATGAGAAGCAGATCTAAACCAGACTATGGGTTTTCTTTATTGTTTTTTTAAGAAAACACATTAATGTTAATTTTGTATCTTCTCCTTTGCTTATAGGTGGACATAAGATTCAGAAGAAATGAAAGGTGGAATGGATAATATTGCTTTTTTTTTCTTATGTTAGTCTATCGTAACCTGGCTGTACATAAAATGAATAGAACAGGCCTTAAAGAATAACTTAGGCTCTGTGTAAATTAAAAAAGAATGGGACTTTGCTGATTGGGCATGATTCAAGTGGCAATTCTTACAGCATCTCTGACCGTTAGATAACATGCAAGATATGAATGTTAATGTTTTTTGGATGCTAAGCTTGTTTTATAATAAATATAAGTTAATATGTAAATTCAGTCAATTCAGTGTAAATATCAGTCAATTAACATTTACAGAGAGTATGCTTTTAAAACTAAGGAAGTTCCATGACACAGCACCGAGTAATGCTCTTATAACAAAGACCCTTGTCTCCCCAGCACAGTGTTCTGAATGTCCACATGGCAAGGGTTCATCTTGCCATGTATAAACTGTGAATTGTAATGAAAAATAAAGTTTTTAATTAAAAGTAAGCCTTTCTGAATCTCCTGCTTGCTACAACTGGAATGCTAAGAAATAATTTGTGGAACTGATTTTTGTGCTTCATTGCTTACAGAGTTATAGTGGTTTGCCACCTGCTTTAATTACAGATGGTTTAGCAATAAAAGCTTGACTCAGCGCAGAAATTATTACTTTTTTCTTTTCCATGGTATTAAAAATAATGCTCTTTGGTTATACCTTAAGTTGTGTTTTCCACTATTTTGTTTCAAAAACCTGCAGTTTCTCTTGCTGTGTACTACAGAGCTGATAAACACTCTGTCTTCACAATGAGTTCAAGTGCCCTTATGCTTCTCCTGTGCTAGTGGTAACCTGCAGAAGTGCCTGAGCAGGCACCCCTTAAGGTGGTAGGTAGCCTTTCATGCTGGAGCAGTCACTTCTGCCATGAATATCTAACAGTGGCCTCTTTCATTAAGCCTTGGCAAAGGGAAGGATAGCCAGCAACGGTGTGGGCGTAAGTGGAGAGGATTGTCTTGCATCGTTCCAATCTCATTTGTGTGGCATGTATCTTGATGTCTTTTGAAGCTGGTTTTCAGAGTGGGGCTGGGAATGTTTAATGACTGTTATCTTGGATACTTGGAGGTGTGATACCTTAGGTGAAACTCCTTGGATCATCCTAAATACTGTGTTTCCTTTACCAGTCTATGGAAGTGAGTTTCCATGTGGCTTCTTTATTCTAAAGAAACTTTTGGTGACTTCAGTATCTGCTTAAAAGAATACATAGCTATGAGATCCTGTGACAGTGTTCTAGATATTAGTATGGCTGTTAAATCCATTCATCATTTACCTTCGTTTTGTATATGAACTCTGGAAAAGAATCCCTGCTGATTTTTACACGGAACATATTGTTTCTTTTTACACTTTTCTGTCAGACCTAAATTGTCTTATCAAAATAAAACAGACTAGATTCACTCGTTAGGAGCAAAGCATTAACAAATAAAATTTATTTATAATATTAATAACTGAAGAAGTCCAGATGGTGTAAGTAGGTAGAGTTGTCATGATCCAAATATGTCTAATGCCATTAATGTTACTGGAAAAACTTTTTCTCCCTCTCTGCATACAGTGGTAGCCATCCACAGCATTTGTGATCGAAGTGAATTTATAAAACTTGATGAACTCTATAAAAGTTTTCATTTTCCTGTAAGAACAGACATTTTATATAAAAAAATCTGTCTGTCTTGCCTTTGGATATTGTGCATAGCTCTTTTTTTCCTTCCAAAAATGGAGCTATAAAAGCATGCATTGGACTGAACTAAAGTCCATTTAATCTTCCTTTTTCAGACATGGAGACATTTCCAGACCGTTAGAATACTTGATTTTTGAGCAATTTAATGAAAGTGGTTTTTCAGTTTGGTAGGGAGTTGTTTTCTCTTGTATTGCCAATCATAGATCCTAAGAAAAGACACTGGCAAAACATTTTGGATAACACAAGTTCCAGCACATAAGAATCTGTGAAGGCACATGTGCCACTTAAAGTAATTTATTTCTCAATGTTGGAGGAAACCTTACTTTAATATAAATGAAATCTGTTAGTGAAGTAGCTAGAGAAAAATCTGTATTGGTTACTGTTGCCTATGTTAATCCTGCTGGTCTTTGCATTCTCACGTTAAGGGTCCAGAGTGTCCACACTAGTCAAAGCATCAATTTTTTTGATAGCTCTGCCTGAGAGCCAGGGAGATCAAGTAGCAGAGACTTTTTCATGCTCTGTTCTTGCTTGAGTACCATTGGAAGAGCTTATTTTTACATCCCCTCTACATTTTGTAGTTCCAGGCTGCCTGTCCTGCTTTTCCCAATATTTAGGCAGCCTTGGGGTGCTTCTGTCTGAGTTGGCTTGAAAGGGTCAAACCCAGAAGCTCACTGAATCTCATGAGAATCCTAGCTGTGCCTTCCTCTCTTCGCCTATTTCTGTTTGGGTTTGGTTTGGTTTTTTTTTTTTAAGAGGAAGAAAGCGAGAGGGTGACATAAGAAGCACAAAAGTGCTAAGCCTCTGAAGGGACAACTCTTGAACTACAATAGACCTGAGGTCACTAAGCAAACCCATAAGACAAGGATGGCAGATGGGAGAAAATCTGGTCTGTACGTTTGTTTTGAGTTCTTGCTCCTCCAGCATTATTTCTACACCAATAGTCTCCAAATAGGAATACAATGCACCCTGTGGAAGAGGAAATGGAAGGCTGCTCTAGTTAGTCAATCCTACATGCTCATTACAAGTCTATATACGTATATAATTCTGTTTCCTGGGTACGAAAATTTCTTGTCAGGGAAACTGCAGATATTGTTGAAATACAGCAGAAATATTTCTAATAAATTGCTGTCATAGTTGTGTGGTAATTACCTCTTCTTTCCTACCTTGCAGTACTGATTGAAAGAGAAGGGTTTTATACATTAAGAAAAATAAATATTTTACATGAATTTGTCGTAGTTAAAGTAATTACTTGTCAAAGAAACACGAGTATTATTTTTGGTTTGTGTTGCCCTGCAGATTTAAATGAACAACATAATCTTACTGCAAACAAAGTATTCCCTTTGGGGAAAATAGAGAAGGTGTTGATTTACTGTTGTCAGAAATAAAAAGCTGTTGAGCTACACAGATACTGAAAATGCTAGCTCTTTGATTTGAGCAAGCGTTCTTTGCTTTGCCAAATTATTGTTAGAGTTGTAACGAGCCTCTGCAAGAATCAATTGTAAGAGGTTTATTATACATAGGAAACTTGAAGGTTTCCGTTTGAGGCCTGGCTTGTCATGCTTTCACAAGCTTCCAGAGGCATGTGCTGAGTAAGTTCATAAGTAGGTCTGTTGCTTGTTATAGAACATCACTTTACGCTTTATACGTAATGGTAGCTTATACAGCTTTTTATTCTGGAACCTGGTATGTCCGTACCTTAAATAGGTATTGATGCTGTACTGACACCTTCAGTGGACCAGAACCCCCACTTCGGTACATCGACTGTTGCTTTGTGTTAATTTAGCTATTTGACAATATAGCTCACTTTAAAATCAGTATCTTAGAAAACCAATAGACCTCACGGTTTTTTATGGATTATAGCAGTCTGTCTGCACTGGTGATATAATAAATAATTCATTATTTATTGCCTGTTTTAGTTATTTCTAAATGTTTAGCTGATTTTTCTAGTCTGGATGATGAGACAGAGAATGCAACCTGTCTCTCTATAGCTATTGACATTGGACTTCTTTGACTAAAGCCAGGATAATATGTTTGTCTCCTCTGTTACTAAATATTATTAGTAGCATTCATTAAATGTTCTGGGTGCACTGTTTGGGGTTTTTTTTTTTTTCTGGGTGTGTCACAAAAGTGTTTATAGAGACATCTTTAGTCTAACTGGCAAAACAATGCCCTTGGTGAGGAACTCCATTTAAAGGACTTTAACTCAATTGTTAATTCTAGCTAATTCTCACAACCAATTATATGCAGGCAGACCATAGTTCTCTAGAGAAAGGCATATAATATGCATGTAATAGAGATCCTGAAGGGAATATACTATTTGTCATTAGCAATAAATAACAATATTTTGCAGAAGATGAACAACAGCCTGAAATGACTTCTTAAATAGTAGTTTAGCTATCACCCTTTCTGTTTTGTTTTGTTTTGTTTTTTCTTTCTTGTGCTATTAATTTAATCCTTCAAATTAAACAGGGAGGTCAGAGAAGTTTTGCCGAAGATACATATTTTCAACAGTAGTGTATTTTAATCTTGTTTGGTTCAGGAGAGACAGAATAACTTTGTATGACTAGAAATATTGAATCTATTTGTTAAAAATTCTCTTATGGGAACATGAGAGACTACATTGCGATACTGTTGATTCTGATATTTATACCAGTCACAAATCTCCTGTTTTGTATGGATTTTGTGTTCTTTCCAAATACTACAGAACTGAGTATTGCAGGCACTCAAGGGTGTTAAGCTAGAGTAGTGCAAAAGCCATTTCTAAATTTTTTTTCAAATCATGGTTTTCCTATATTTTCTTCCAATTTCTTGAAATTTGGGTGCCAAACCCTGCAGGGATATTAAAGTATTGAAGTTGATAGTCTGAAACGGGCAAATATAAGATGTGCCCTCACAAGGTAGAGTGCATCACTGTAGTGAACAATCCTTGGTACAAGTCCATTAGATTGAGAGGTTCTGCTTTAACTGGCACAGCCATCCCTACTATATCCTTTTCTTGTTTGTTTTTTGTAATTTATAGGTCATTTAGAATAATTTGTGCCTTGTTCTTCTTCTGTAGCAGAAGAGGGAATTTTACAGACCTGGATGCACTCAAGTATTGCTCAGCTGGCTGGAGTACTGGCCTGAGAGTTTCAGTCTAGGCCCTACTGAACTACAGAGTGAAAAGTCACAAAGTCTAAATGCTTTTTAAATAGAGAATACCTTTGGGGTTTGTAGCAAAAAGGAGGATAAAAAATTAGGCTCCGCTGTGAAAAGTGAAAGTGGGAGTAACGTGTCATCCACTATTGTGCGCTTTATAAAGTGGAGGTGGTACAGGCACAAAGACCTTTTCATTTCTTCGTGTCCTTAGAGACTGTCAGAAGAGAGTCAGAGCATAGCCTGCATTTTATCAGTGTATTCTTGCTTTTTTGCAAGCTCCAAATGTGCACCAGCCATGAATGTCTTACTCTTTCCTGGGTGCTGGTTGACTAACGATGATAGGATAGCTTGAAAGGGAATAAACTTTGTCTCTTGCTTGTACAGCCCAGGTACAGTAAGTAAGATGAGACAGGTTTGGCATTTGTAGGACAGGAGCAGCCTCTGAGAACAGGCACTTCACAGCTGAATGCTGGATGATGTTCACTTTTTTTTTTTTTTCCCCAATATAAAGCCCTTGAAATGCTGTGTTATATAGTAGAAGACTTTGAAAAGATGGATTCCCATTTGCTCTCTCAAGACCAGAGCAAAGGCTGCAGGTTGGGTTTTTATCACTGTAGTTGTGTGCTGCTTTTGAGCTTGGCCTGTCTTTTAATGAGCAAGGCTTACATACAGAATTAGCACTATAAGTGGTTTCTGCTTGTGTGGACTGAAAGTATAAGAAAACAGTTCTGTGAAAATTAACGAGAAAATTCTGCTAAACTCTTGCTGCTGGCTGGTGATCATAGAAACCAGTTTTAGAGCTGAAATTAATTGTTATTGTCAGCACAGAAGGGCTGCATTCGCACATCAACTTAACTCTTCTAACCTCAATCAAGTTGTTCAATAACTACTGCCTTTTCACAGAGCCTGCTGCTCCAAGAGTAAAGGATTACAGTGGAGGATATGTAGACACCTTATCTACAGAGCATACTGTGAATTCTTTGTACTTCTGGTCACAAACCTAAAGCCACTTACTTCATATAGAAAAACAGAACGTACAAATGCATAACTAGATACACAGATAAGTCAGGATATCGTCCTCTTTTGTTTCTGCCAGTAGGCTATAGCTAAACGGCTTAATATGTTTTCATGTTGTTTTTTTTCCAGTGGCATCTTGCATAACAAATGTAACTCATCAGTGTGCAAACCAGAGGCAAATTTATGTGCTGTTTGCCTCTGGTTTGCACACTTCTGGTCCTATTAGAAATCAATAAGATAATCTCCAGTGCAGGTAGAAAGACTATTTGAGGAAATATATACATGAGAAATCATAAGGATGGACTGTGTTAGTGCTTCACCAATTAATATGGCATAAATCTTGAAAGTAATATGTTGCTGTGGAGCTTGTGGCATGACATGATGTATGAAGATGATGACATGATCATGTGCAGACCTCCATGGGTTGCTATTTCCTGCAGTGCCTTACACAGCTGGTGGAATTGCATGCAACCAAAATAAATCTGTTTTCCTATCTCTTCTAGCTTGCCTGCAAAGAAATCTTTGGGGCCAGTGGGAAGAACAGAATGACGGAGGATACTGACCAGAAAGGATCTGGGGGAAGCTGCAGTGATTGCATCCAGTCCTCAAGTGTCTTTTCTTCCACCTGTGCTACCTGGGTGCTGTGCAGGAGGCAGAGCTTGGCAGCTGGAAGCGCTCTCATCACTGCAGATACGTAACTTGGGTTTGAAACTGCCTGTATGCCTTCTCTAAATCTTATACTGAGATAAATACACTAAAGATTAATTCAAAGAAGGCAGTAATTCTTGACTAGAGTACTTATCTCAGGAGCTTTTGATGGTCAGTCTCTATTTGAGCTTTACCTGAAGCAAGTGACCTTAACACAAGCCCAGAGCATTGCAGACCAGGGTACCCTGAAGTCAGGTCCTTTATACTTTGTATTCCTCTGACATCTTGCAGATGATGATAAAAGCCATAACTAAAAATCATTAGCCTGAAACAGTCAGTCCTGGAGCTCATCGGAATTCCTTCTTTCCTCAGTATTTTCCAGTAGTATCCCGCCATTATGATATTGCCATTTTCTGTGTGCGTTTTCTCTTCCATTTGTGGGTTTTGTGTTTTTGTGACCCAAAAGCCCAGGAGGGAGAATCCGGGGGTTTATGTCAAATAAACTGTCAATAAAGGCAACATAAATAACTCTGTTTCCTCCGAGAAGGCTGTTAAAGGGATGTCTTTCCATCTTGGCAGAATATCAGGCTGTACTCGCTCATTTCTGTATCTCTCTTGCTCTCTCCCCCACTCTCATCCAGGAGTAGAGCAAAAGAGGGTAGTTTCTCCCCAAAGGAACTGAAGGATTGGACAGGGAAATAGAAAGACATTATTTGCAGAGATAATTCCAATGCCATGTGTCTCAAGGGTTCTGAAACTTGGATGAAGTGTGTTGCTGAAGTGAATTTCCGACCATTTTCTAAACTCTGTTGAAATGATGCTTTTGTCTAGTTTCTGAGTAGAGGAAACAACAACTACAAAGCATCTTTTTCTTGCATTTTCTTCTTATTTCTTTGTATAGTTGAACCTCACATATAAATACCAGAACTGTTTCTGCTCCAGTAACCCTCTGGGTAACACAGTCATTAGGAATAAGTGGGGAAGGGAGGACATTGCAGGAAAGGGTTTGCTTTCAATCAACCAGAACTCTCTGTATTTGCAAAAGCACAATTTATGCAGTGAGTGGGAGCTTAATACAAGTGCAATTAACTATAATGGTGCTGCTAATATGCCTAAATGTTCATTCATCTCAGTACTTGAAGCTACCAAATCAAGTCACTTTCAGGGCTGTTGGGGTCTGCAGCCACCTCCGCTCACTGTCAATGCAGCTGAGTGGCAGAAGAGGAAAAAGCTGCTGTGGGCATCTCAGCTGATCCTGCAGTGGCACGGCATGCTGAACTGGAGCTGCTTCAGCTCTCCTAAGCTGTGCACCCTTCAGAGCAATTCTGCTGGTCCTTCCCTGGAAAGATGCCTCCTATGTATTGGAATGATAAGCATAGACTCAAGCTGGAAGCAGAACAGGAACATCACTGTGGTACTTCAAGTCACCTAAGCTTTTAGGAGATTTTCTTGGAGTTTGGTGACTTGCCAGCTCAGCATTCAGTTTTGCTTTCTGAACCAGTGCTAGTGTGTGCTTCACAGCATGTGGCCCAAGCCATCTGGGGTAAGGGAAGAGGTACCTCAGTGGTCCCTTGGATGTTCCCCATTCTGCAAAGCAGCCAAACCTTCTGAAGATGCTTTTTCCACCCAAGGAAGTGTCTGTCCCATATTTGCCAGACTTGATTTGTTCCATATGTAGGAGGAAAGGCTGACAAATTAGGCTACAATTGTATTTTTGTTGTTTTTTCTTAATAAATGAAGCTGGCAAAAAGTGGATGAAGGGAGGGAGGAACTTGGCTTTATCTTTATCTTTCTGCAATGTCACTACTCAAGTTGTCTGCAGATCTTGACATGGCCTTCAAACCACTAGAGGAAAGCAAACACCTTGATTTTCTAAAAGGTAATAACCCCTGCCCAACCCCCCAAACACTAAGATAGTCTTATCTATCTAAGATCCATAAAGTAAAGGGCACAGCAAGTCCAAATTTTGCTTTTCAAATCACATGAAGATGATATCAGCACAAGAGATGAGGCTAGAACATTATGTGATTGGAGTGATACATTTTGATTTGTCCCATTTTTGAGTGACCTACACACAGCTGAATCCTTACTATGTGTAGAAGGACTTATGAACTCTGCACTGCATTCTTTTTAGAATAAAGTACAGAGTTAATTAACATGCATTAGAATAACTTCTAACCCTCACTTTCATTATATTACAGAATATTTTCTTTCTAATTCATAAGCCCTCAAGTTTAAAAAAACAGGCTTGACATAAAAATGTCTGAAATGACAGAATATGAGAAGAAGAGAGAGACCTCTGATCAAATGAGGGAATGCTTTTCAGCTAACATGAAAGCCTAATTACTGAGGTGATACTTAATAATTGATGCCTTCATTCAGTATAGCTCTGAGATTTAGGTCCAATAAAGAATTTATGTACCTAAAAATAGTCCAGATCCTAATTTCCCAGCATTTGGTCCCTAGATAGGGACCCGAAACCCTACACATATTATTAGAGGCCCTAGAGCAACAAAGCAGTCAAGGAAATTTCTCAGCTCCTCAGAGAGAGGTTAAGGTTAATGCCCTCAGCTTGACCACAGTTAGCTAGGGTGGATGTGACTCTGCCAGTGATGCAAAGGATGTGACAAGGGGGTTGGGGAGCCACTGAGCTCTTGTTTACTGTCTGATAGAGAGCACCAGGGTTTGCTAACACTTAAGTAGCAGTGTCCTTCAGGCTCCCATTGAATCCTTGTGTCTAGATCCAACTTTAAAAATGGAAATGTGGAAAACAAAGGCAAGTATTATGTTCAAGATTTATTGGAGGATGATGATAAAACATGTTTCTTCCTCTCCTCCCAAAGCACTTTGCAGGACCTTTTAATGTGCAGTCTGATGGCTGAAGTGGGTTTTGCTGCTGTCCCTTTTTACTCAACAGCTCTTACCCATCGGCTCTCTGAGAGACTGAATCTCTTTGCCTGGAGAGGATGGGTTCATGCATCCCTGAAGAACAGCTGAACTGTAGGGCTACAGGTCAGACTAGCAAGTTAGAACTTTTACTTTTGCTTGAAACTGAAGTGGTATGTGGTAAATTATGGAGCTGAGGAGATGAAAGCCCTACAGCTTTGGTTCAAGCTAGTTAGTCCTACACAGCTGAGTCCTATTGCTGACCCACTGCCCAAGCAAACCAAGGTGACAAAGAGGTAACCAGCTTTAGGGGCAAAGATTGGCAGAGTGTCCAGTCTGGGAGAGGTCCTTAGGCACTAGCCCAGGGAGTAAGGCTACTTGAGAAAGATAAGCTGGTTGCAAAAATCCAGACTGAAAGGACTGGTTCAAGTCTGGTGAAACGTGTCCAGTTTGTTACCTGCAGTAAGGTGTGGTTTGGACCTCCTTGTTCTCTGACCCTGGCAGCTGTGGTGGTGGAGAAAATATGAGTTAGAGGGTGTGATTGAGGTGGTAAGGTCTTTTGTGTCAGTGGGATACATGGAGGGCTTTTGTAGGGTAGTGAGCTGTGGTGGTGGGCTGAGGGTTTGTGATGCCCTTGGATGATGACTGGTGTATCCAGACAAAGCCTGGTGAGTAGGTTAAAACAAAGGGGGAGGTAGTGTGGTTACCTGTCGCCACTTTGAAGGGGGCATTCCATTCAGTCCATGTTGGACATAGGGACTGAAGGCTTGTCCTGACTATTGGTGTGTTACTTTGATTGCCTACTCCTCACCTTTTTTCTTTTTTCCTTTAAAAGTGATGGCTGAGGGTTTCGCTATTGTTGTGCTTCTTCCCACCAAGACTGTCTGAGACTAGAGGGATTGCAGGTCTATGCGTGTGGCTGCCAAGTAGAGGGGTGCTTGTGTAGAGGCAGATTCAGTATGGATGGGGAACCAACAAAGGAGGTGATACTGTTCCATAGTTAAAGAGACTAATATTTCCTAAAACACCATGTTGCTTCTTTTCTCTCAACCTAGAAGTGAGGATTTTGCTAGGTCTGATGTTGTCTTGTACTTGACTCGAGATAGCAATGCTATCTGACTGGTGATGGCAAGTTAATATTCATCCTACAGTTGTGGCATTCCTGGGGAGCTGTAGGAAATGTCCCAATGTCATTAAGTAATCAGGATGATAAGGTATCCAGAAGCAACCATGCTGCAGAGAGAAATCAGGAAGGAGCAGCACATTAATCAAATGCATAGGAAGAAAGAAAATCTGCAAAATCAGATGAGTTGCTTGTTACCCTGCTTCGTGGTTTTTATGTTGATGCTTTGTTGCCTGAAAAAATGCTTTGTTGATTTTATAGCTGAAGGTTACTTAATGAATGTGGGATTTTGTCAGATAAAGCTAAAAGGACAAAGCAATTATCAGTGTGTGTGACTGGCTTTTAGAAGAGGAGTCAAGCAAGTCCATGTATCAGTACAGAAGCAAGAGAATTTGCACACGAGCTAGCTTTAAGTTCTATTTTTGGCCCCTAGGTTTTCATTCTTTTTTGTCTTTGATCCAAATTCATCTGTACTGATGCAGCATGAGGAATGATACCTAAAAATACTCCATTATTCCCAGTCTGATTTGTGTGTCCCTGTTTACATCCTTTGTTTTGTGGAAATCTGGGGAATGTGTATGGGGGAGGTGTGGAGGGAAGGGGCTGAGGTTTTTTACATGTGTTTGATCAGCTAATTGGGGTGGGGTTTTTTTTGATAAATCAAAACATAGGGCTTTCAGGTGAATTTGTTTATTGGGAATTGCTAAATATTGTTTTGAAAAAAGTGGCACTAGGTTTGGGTATCTAGGAACAATAACTGAACCAATGAAGGGAAGGCCACTACAAATAACCCAAAAAATTAAGTGGCTTTGTGACACTGGCTCTTAAAAAAAATGCTGTAATCTTGGCTTTTCAGTACTAATTAATAAATGTGTAGGTTTAGTGTTTAAAACCTCCCCTCAAACAACTGTTGTTTATTGTTTCGCTCTTCTGTGTTTGATTTAGTCACTTGGTTCAGCCTTACATGACTCTCTGAGAAGCTGTTCTCCTTCCTCTCCATGAGTGTTCAAATTCTCACCATTTATGTTTGGATGAAGGCTTCTTTCCTGGCACCAACTACCTAATGATGATGGCACCAAGCTACGGCAATAGTCCACAGAAAGCCGTGGGCAGGAGACTACAGGGTCTAGATCTGAGGGCTTTTGGAGAGTTACCCAGACATCTCAGCTGAGATACCGTAGTCAAATAGAGTTAAAACATTTTCTTTACTCATCCTACAGAGAAATTGATTAAAAAGCAAGCATTGCTAGGTTCTGTTTTGCATCTGCCAGATGCTTGTGTGCTTGAATACCTTCCTTTCTGTGTTCAGGACGAATGGGCACTCCTTCCTTCCTCTCCATTTTAGACTGTCTCAGCCTGCTTCCGCTCTGATGCCCTCCTCGTGCAGACTACGCAGTAGTTTGTTGATGGTTTAGGAGCTGCCAAATGCCCTTTCCTAGGCCAAGGCATATCTCTCCACCAGAGCTGTATGCTGAACAAAGTAGTCTGCTTGGGCACAGTGGTTACTAAGGTTATCCACCTTCATCCCTGGTGCAAGCTGAGATATCTGTGAGTTGTGGGACTGTGCTTGGAGAGACTGAATTGCTCGCATGTGTTATCAACAGGTATCAACTAAAACTTGGGTCAACATACAAAATACTCTTGGGGCACCCTTTGCTGATTGTCTGCCCATGCTCTTATCTCTAGCTGTAGATAGTCATAAGAAATTCTAAATTTGGGTTGAATGAAATATGGACCAAAATGTATCTATGAGAGCACTGGAAGAAGCACAAGACCAAGGGTTAAAAGATTGGTCTGTGATGCCAGGTCGTTCTTCCCAGAAGTAAAACAGAAATTTATTTTTTTTTGCATCAAGATCATGCTGGCAATACCACAGTACAGAGAACTCCTTGATGGAAAACCCTGCATCCTAACAGTAGGAGGTACATGGCATTCTTTATCATGTTAGCCAAACAATAACACAAACCTTACCTCTCCCCTCCATCTCCCCCTTCATTCTTTTACGAAGTAGTAAATTCTTCATTCTCCACCCTCCCCACCCCCCGCCCCCACACACACCTTCTTTCTTTCCAAGAAACCAATGAACAGCAGTTTTTGCTTTCATTTGTGGCATATGTCTTGTTCCAGAGAGGACCATTCCAGAGAGGACCATTCCAGGGCAAGGATGCTTAGCTGCACCCCTGAGCCACTGTCACATGCGTGAGCCACTGCCACTGAGCCACTCTCTTCTGCGTGTCTTCAAGGATGACTTAAACTAGACTTTTTAGCCCTAATATACAACTCTTCTTAAAATATTTAGAATTTTAACAGTTGTATCTGTGCTTCTGCAACTAGTTTTAGAGGATTTGAGTGTTTTTTATATAATAAGACTTTAGATAGCTGGTCTTGTTCCACAATCCTCCTTCACACAAATGTCTCATTATATAATTCTTATATATGTATATATATATATATATATATATATATATATATATATTATATGTACCTTAATATATAATCAAACTGCTGGCAAACAGGACTGTAAATAAAGATTATTTAGAAAAGGAGATGCAGAATCGTGCTCTGCAAAGAAACTGAACTGCATGTTAATTCTGCCCTTCTGCAGCAGACACCTGAGGAGATCCCTACCCTCAGCTCCCCTGTAACCACAAAGCTGCTTCTACCCCTCTTCAAAACATAGAATAATGTTTTCAGACTATGCAGCCATACAGAGCTTAGCTGTGGAGTTCAGTGACTGTAATTCTTGCATAATATTTGCATACCCTTTTGGCAAATTCTTCAACAAGGTGAACTTAAACAACAAAAACTGAATCTTGGAAATTGATGACTCAGAGAGATAATGGCTTTCTTAGAGATTCCAAGTGACCAGCAATTCAATAGCACTAAAAAGTGGGAAGGTAACAGCAGACAAGCATGTATGACACATAACCTGCTTGCATTTTTAATTTCCAACTGTGATCTAATCCTGATATTGAAGAAGGAAAAAAAAAGGGGGATGTATGGAGACCTTTGTTAAAGTTTTACCTTTGTACCACCCACGCTTTTTATGTTGACTTTTTGATTATTTGTGAGGTTGTTAGCATCTCTGGGGATAAAAATAAACCAGTGTTCAGGCCAGCTCTGAAGAGTGTTAGCACATTAAAGATAAATTATTTTGTCAAGAGGTGAGGAAAAAAGAGGAAACAACACCAGCAAAATGGCCATATGGTCTCAATATAGTACAGCTCTAAAAGGAACTACGTGTATCTGCTGTAGACAAACACGATGTTAACTAGAAATTAATGTAACTGAACCACGGAAAGAGGGTAATTGTAGTTTAATAGGAAAAAATACAGCAATATGGTAACCGGACGGGATTTGAAGAAGAAACCATTAGGTTTTCAGCAAGCAGCCAGTGTCCATAAATACGACTTTATGTACTTCTGTTTCTACAAACAGCAAAGAGAGTATTAAAGAATTAAATCAGTGAAGCTTCCAGTAAACAGCATCCCCTTTGATCTGTTCCCTTTCTGCACTATACCCGAATTGTTCTTTACTTGTGAAACCTTAAACTTGGCAAAATTTCACCCAAACCCCAGTGACTCTCTCAAACTCTGGGATAATTATCCTGTTAAACCCACTACAAGTAAAAGTAAAAACTGCAAGCCTACTCAGCTTGCTGCTGTCCTGGAATGATGAGTCTGGTTTCCAAGTTTTGTTTTTATTAGCTTAGTCAGGCAAGTTGGTAGGAACTAAATGTGCGATCAGTTACACACTTAATTTCTGGGTATTCAAAAGTGCTGATAAAATCCATTATGGGCCGTGTGGATCAAATGTCATTAGGTGCCAGACATCTTTCACATCTGTGAGCTTTACATCAGGCTTTTGGCAATGCCTTTGAGAAATCTAAACCTTCGTTTGGAGCTTCTTTTAGGTTAACCAGTACCAGAAGGAGACTCTTGAAGAAAGGCAGTCCATCTGTATGCGAGTCATACCTTTCTTCACCCACTTCCCTTAAAATGAAGCAGCATGCTAACTGGAGAAGTATCTCGCCATTTCATCCTATTGCAATAGATTAGATAAAATGAAACCTAAACTGAGGTATAAAAAGATGATTTCTCTCTCGATCCTCTTGTTCCTGATTGATGTGAAAAATATAGATACCTTTGCCATTTTGCATGGGGCAAAATCTGGACTCCAGTAAACTTGGTTGGCCTCCAGATCTCATTTGTAGCTGCTCTGCCTTGTCAGAACTAGAAACTTTTGGAGCTGGAAAAGAGAACAAGTTTGCTTGCATGATATCTACAGACAAATCAAGTGACTGAAGAGTCAGTGAAACCATACTGTGCTCCTTAGTTTTCTGTAACCATTGTGCTGTATTTCTGAATACAGAAATACAGCACAATGGTTACAGATTTTTAACTGTTCTGTTATTTTTATCAAAGTTTTGCTTGCCCATTTTTTAAAGGGAAAGGTTGTGCAGGAAAGGGAAAGTCTTATAGTTCTGCAGGCTTGAAGATGCCAGATGTCTCAGGCAAAGATTTTATACTTCTGAAGCAGCCATCAAAATTTCTCTTAATGATGTGATTGACAGTAAATCCTTTGTCTACCTTGCTTGGTCACTTACTTTCAACTAAGAGGAGATCCTCAAGACAGAAAAGACAAAGGCATTGGTGTTCAGGAGTGGTACTGGTCTATGATTTCCTACTGTCTATGGTGCTTTAGAAATGAAAGGTTTATGATGATAGATGTTATTTTGGGTACACAAGATCTACTGGTTAGGGAAGAAGATAGAGTTGGAGTCTATTGGAATTAATAAGCAACATGGGTTTGCACAGCTGACTGGTGTTTATGCCTTCTAGATAAAATGAGGCTTCTAATCTCTCTGACTGCCAATCTTCTGTCAGGGGACTAAAACTACTGATGTTGTTCAAGCCTGCTTTTTCTTTTTTTTTGATTCTTCAACTTGCTCTACTGGGAATGGCAATGTAAACATGTAACTAACTGCTTGATCTGGAAGGTAGCCTGGATGTCCAGTAGTAGTATAATCATGTTTCTAGTGCTTCTGAGTGTAGCCAAGTTAAGAGGATGCTTAAATCCCCCCTCTGAAAAACTTTATACAAAACAACAGAAAAGATTCTACAATAGAAAATAAATTCTGTTTTCAAGCAACACAAAATTAGGACTACTTTTGTTCCTGTTTTAACGATTACTACTCAGTATGCCTTCACTGTCCTATCTTCAAATTGGCAGCATCTCAGTCATTTGTAGCAGGACTTAGTTGTAGTAGTGAAGAATCTCAGTCATCAGCACTCATCTTGTGTTGCAAACAGAGGTGTCTTTATGTATTTTGGTCTTGGCCAGCTAAAGTCATCTTAGCTAAAAAATCATGCTAAAGGTTTTCACCATTGACTGTTTTTACTTCTGTATTTCAGTGATCAATGTGAAGATATTGTCCTTTGAACCAAAGAGTTAAAAGTTTATCTGAGTGTGTATGCTTTTCTCTGGAGCATCTATGACACGTCTGGTTTAATCAAGGATAGAACCCAGAACACACGAAGTTCTTTAGAAGGTTAAGAGAGTTTTATGCCTGGATTTTATTTTTCTTTTTGTTGATCTGGGGTATTTTCCCAACAATTAAAAAAGTTGGAAAACATATTTCTGTTTCTATTAAGATGGGAATTAATTTGCTACCTCCTAATGATTGTCTTTGACTAAACTCAGGGACTCATGTTGGTGTCATGGGATTTACTAATCAGTGTCTGATTCTGCTTTTAATTTAGCTTCAGGGACAAGGAGTACAATTTAACTTCTGGGTTTTATTTTTATATTTATAGTTGGTAATCTTAAGAGCTAGAATCTCCGAGGATATGCAGGGTTTTTCTTCAAGCTTTGAAGTTTAAATTTAATTACTGTGCACATAACTGCTGAGTGGGTATCAGCAACTTGATAAGAATGACTTGGGTTTTTTCTGTTGGCTTTCACAAGTAACCAGTAAAATAATTTATTTTTGTTTGTTAAAAAATTATTGTGATTTGTAGCAGTGTGCCCTAGAGACACATTTCAACTCTTATTTCTTTTTCTCCAAGTAAGGAAACATTTTCTTCACCTTGCAAAGAAATTTAATTATTGTAGTTCTTCTTGGAGTGGTAGATGATAAAAAAATCTTCTAAATCAGCGTTATGGATCCTAGATACAGGATCTAGTTCTTACTAGAAATCATTTTAAGCAAGTATTGTTTTAGCTAGTTGTTTCTGGAACTTTAAGTTTACTTAGTGAAAGTTGCATGTCTGGGATTTGTATTCTTGATCACTCTTCACAGTAGAAAATTAGGAAATGGATTCATAAAGTCAAATAATCTGCTCATGTGAGATTTCAGAGAAACAACTGCTGTACAAGATGCAAGTGTCCCATTACATAAGAAATCATAAGTCTTCTGACATCTGAGTAGCAATTAAACAGAAAAAAAAAAATCTTTGTCACCATTACAACATTTCATTTCCCCTGCCCTAAAAGTCAGTGTACATTACTAAATCAGAAGCCATGATGTGTTTCTGCAGATGTTCTCACCAGTTGCATGCTGTTATGATGTGGGGGAAGCCATGTAAATCAACTGCTGTTTCATGGGTTTCCCTGAGGATTTCTGCACACTGCACTGTGCACGCAGAGCACGGTTCTGGTAGTGCTAGGCTGCCTGCCTTAGGGTGGCTAAGGCCATTTATCTGCTGCAGGCCTCACCGAGGGACCTGTGACACACCAGGGGCCTTTCCTCCAGGGATATATCTGGAGATAGCAATTACTAAAATTAGACCTAGGCTTATCTAATGAGGCTAAAATAATAATCTTAAATGTAAGTCCTACTAAAAAGTGAAAATTTGTATTCTGTTGTAAGAATTTACAACAAATTTGGTTTTGTATTCTGGTGTAAGAAATAAAAAATATGTGTTTTGCACTCCTTTTTGAGAGGAGAGAGTCTGAGAGTGGGGAAAACAGTTCTCCCACAGACACTGCTGGTTGTTGGGCCTGTATTTATCATATCAGGCAGGGTTAATCTCTCTTAGCTGTGGCCAACTTAGTTGTTTGGGTTTTCTTTTTATCTGCTTAGAGAGGTTTATTTTGAACTGGTCCAATTGAGAAACACTAGCTAAACCCTTCTAGGTTATTCTAGGTTAAAATACTGTTTTGTTTTGTGGGTGCGTTTTTTTGTTTTGTTTTTTGGTGTTTTTACAGTGAAATATATACATGTTACACATGTATGTGTATGTGTAATATATTTCACTGTAAAAGCACCAAAAATACACAAGGCATTATAGAATTATAATATTGAATGAAAAACTAATGTGGATATAAATAAAATGACACCATCTATTTTCCTCAAGAGGAGAAGAATTGTCTCCCCTTCATTCACCTAAAACTCCTGTTCTTCAGTGTTGCAGCACAGGAAGAAAAAAATGCCATGCTTTTTTTTAAATAGCTAACCTACCTGACTCCGTCTGGCTTCAAATTTGAATCCCCCAACTTTAAAAGTATATAAATATAATTTTTTTTTCGGAACTAGATCTAGACCTTTCTTTGAAATCCAACAACTTGCAAGGACTATATGACTGCTTCTCATTAAAGCATTTTTTGTGATGATGATGCCTGGGTTGCTGATGATAGTTTCTTGCTAAAGTAGTATTTCTTAAAATCCTTCAGCGAAGACCATTTAATTTAGTTCTTTCCCCTATGGAATTGCCAAAAAAACTCAACCCTATATAATTTGAAAGCTCAGCTGCTGACAACTCATTTGCAAACTAGTGTGTCCAGCTCTTTTGCTAGTAAGCCTTTTGCAGAGTCAAGCATAACTTCTGCTACCTAATTAATGGGATCTGAAAAACTAAACATACCATGACCTGTTTAGATAGATATGAAGGTAAATATAATGTTGGAGATCTGAGCCCATCATACCTCTCCCTTATTTATACTACCTTGTTCTTCAGTAATTAAGGACAGACCTTAATCAAAGGCATTGTGAGCTTATCTTTTATACCATACAAGCTGTGAATATGCAACTCTCCAGTTTCATGGGACTGCTGTCTTCCCAGAGTTTTTTAAGTCCTTTTTTTATAACTTTAAGTTGTGCCGAGATGCAGCCAGGATCAAAGCATGGGAATACCACTAACATAACCTTTACTTGAGGGTTACTAAAATGTTTTCTTACTTTTCCAAGCCTGAAAAGAAAGAATGCTTGAGGAGGGTTAATTACTCTTGAAAACTGATTTATTAATAAAACTTACTTTCAGAATTTTCCACCTGAATAGCTGGAAAGGTTTTATAGATGGCAGTGGTATTATCCTTAGGGGTAATAAGTTAAGGTCCCATTTCAAGCAATCTTCCTAAACACTGAAGATGTGCTTGGAAAGCTACAAACTGGGTAGAGCTTACCACAGAACCAGCCTTCTTATCTTTATTTTTCATTGTATATGAAAAAAAATAGAGAAGTCTGTAAATTGCACAGAGATTTCACTACTCTGAGAATCACACTCATTCTTCAGTCCTCTGGAGCTGTCCTAGCCTGCACCAGAGCCGTGGTGGCCACTCCACACCTACAGAGATAGCATGGGGAATAAATACAAGGAGCTACACTGCATGTATCTGAAAGACTGTGATCTTATTGCATCATAGCAATGTGGTGTCATGGCTGCTATGACCGGAGTGTCGGAATGGAAGAATACAGGCTCTTTATGGATGACAGGCAGGGGAGACAAGGAGAGGATGTCACACTCTCTGTCAATGACCAGCTGGAGTGTGTGGAGCTCTGGCTGGGGATGGGTGAGAAGCTGACCAATGCTTATTGATCAGGATTAGAGGGAGGGACAGGTGACACTATAATGGGGGTCTGCTATAGGCCACTTGATCAAGAAGACCAAGCAGATGAGGCCCTCTATAAACATACAGGAGCAGTGCCTAGTTCATAAGCCCTAGTCCTTACTGGAGACCAGCGATAAGTGGCATTCCTCAGGGGACAGTATTGAGAATACCACTGTTTAACATCTTTGTCAGTGACATGGAGAGTGGGATTGAGTGTACTCTCAGCAAGATTGCTGATGCCATCAAGCTGTGTGGGGCAGTCAGTGCGCTGGAGGGAAGGGACACCATCCAGAGGGACCTTGACAGTCTTGAGAGGTGGGACTGTACAAACTGCATGAAGTTTCAACAAGGCCAAGTCTGAGGTCCTGCTCAGGGCAATCCCAAGCACAACTACAGCCTCTGAGGACAATGGATTCAGAGCAGCCCTGAGGAGAAGGATTTGGGGGTGTTGGTGGATGACAAGCTCAACATGACCAACCATAGCCTGGGTGGCATCAAAAGAAGTGTGACCAGGTCAGCAGAGGTAATTCTACCCCTCTACTCTGCTCTTGTGAGTCCTTACCTGGAGTCCTGTGTTCAGCTCTGGGGTCCCCAATGTAAGAAGGATATGGAGCTGTTGGAGTCAGTCCAGAAAAGAGCCATGCAGATGGTGAGAGGGCTGGAACACCTCTCCTGTGAAGACATCCCAGGTTGGGTGGGGCTTTAGGCAACCTGGTCGGGTGGAGAGTGTCCCTGACCATAGCAGGGGTGTTGGGACTAGGTGATCTTGAAGGTTGCTTCCAACCCAAACCATTAACTGATTAAGGGGTTATGAAGTGCTAGAGCATGCTCAGTATGTTTTTTAGTCTAATGCATGTACAAGCTATTCAACAGGAAGAACTATGAGCGGTCTCCATGCACACAGTAAAATTTTTAGACAGCTTTCAAGGTGAGAACTTGGTCTCTACTAATTACCTGAAAACAAATAATTCCCAAAGGTACATTTAATAGGGTCTAGGGAGCCTGCATCCTTGGCAGAAAATCCATAAAGTGATTAGGGTTTTGTAAAGTTATAACTAAACTGAAAGTAATTTTATAGGAAAATTCCCTGACACCTTCCATTATGACAAAGAGTTATACAATTCAGTGAATAACCTGGGACAGGAGTCTTTTAAAAATTGTGTATGCTGGTGAAGATTCTGAAAATGTTATTTACGTGAATGAGTAGAAATATACAATGCTCTGGAGGACGTTTTATTTATTTGTCTTATTTAAGCTTTGCTTGAGGAAATGTCTGCTATTTTGTCTCACTGATAAATTTTGCTTTAAATTAGCAAGCCACAGAGGATACTGAACTCCTTACTACAAAATGAAGAATATTTCACAGTTTTCGATTCAACAACAACAACAAAATTGGTAGATATAGTTGTTTGGAGTGGTTTTGGTTTTTGTTTGTTAATCCAAATCTCTCCCTGCTCTTCAAGTAATAAACTCACTTAAATTTAGAAGCATAAAAGTAAAGGCACGGGTTCTTTATGTGGTCATAAATATCTGTGCACACAATGAGCCATTTTAAGCAGAGTCAGGGTTGAAACTGGTATTTAAGCTCCCTCACGTGTCTCCTTTCCAAAATTAATCTCTCTCCAGTGTAAGTGGAGATATATAAGTGTTACCAGTAAGGATAACAGTGATTTCAGAAGTAGCTGGTTTTGTTCCTTGATATAAATTATAAATTTATAATATAAATAATAAATCAAATGCCTTTTTTCTATTTTTTTCTGAAAAAAATATTTTTTCCAAAGTGCTAAAAAGATGAGAAGAAAACATCCAAATCTTTAACTGAGAAAAGGCAGAGATCTAGCTTTGACTATGAAGGAGGTAGTCAGGGGAGAAAAAAGTTGCAAAATATGTTTGAGAGGAACCCTTTTACAATATTTAGATGTTTGCAACTTACCCTTTTATAATACTTAGATGTTTGCGATTGCTTTACTGACGTCAGCTAGCAGGGTGGGATGGCATTCTTCCAGAGCACTTGTGTTTTTGTCTCATTAGCAAGGAAAAGCTATAAACCTTTTTTTTTTTTTTTTTGATATTATGTCTAATTGAAGCTGTAGTTTCTGCACCGTGTTTCCAATTCCAGCTACTTGAAAGCATCAAGGACAAGCTAAAGGGCCTCCAGTGACTTGCTGAGCATTAGAGCTCATAACCTCTGGGACTGATTTCAGAACTTGATAGGGTTTGGTGGTTGTTGGTTTTTTTTCCCCCCAAACATCTTAATGCTTTAGAGAAAAGCATTTCAGGACTCAAGCTGATGAGCCATGTCTCTCATAATTTTTTTTTCTTCTTTTCTTTTTGCTTTTTTTTCTGATCAAAGCTTCTCAGCAGAATCTCTTTGATGTACCCCTAGCTCTGGCTGTATCATAAGCAGTTTGACACTAAAAAGGAAAAAAAAAGCATTTGTGGAAGAAATAATTTTCTGAACAATTTTTCAGTCAAGCGACTAAGAAGCACATGGGGCAAAGGTTTGTACAATCGGTGTTGTTTTGATTCCATGCTCAGCCTTCAAGGAAGGCAGCACTTAGCTAAGGTTTTGTTTTGGTTGTTTGGGGTTTTTTTTAAATCCCTGCTGCCTTTTCTTCTGGTGGTTCTTGTACACCACCTCGCAGATCCTCCTTTGCACTGACCGCAGAAAGCCTGTTTATTCCATCCGGATCGAGACTTAAACAAGCGTGAAACCTATTGTGAGCCAGAGAAAAATCAGGCCAAGTGTGTTTACGTTACGGGTTGTTAGTAACAACAGCTCTTGGCTTTTGTGAAGCACTTTTTTTGTCAGGCAAGGGATGCGAAGTACTTTTAAAACAGGCAGTAATTAAGGTTGACAACCTCCACCCTCTTCCCTTGCCATCAAGTTAGTAAGAAGCAAACAAGGAACACTGACTGGCTTGTAATCTTGCTTCCCAAATGGTGACCTGCCCCTGGAGTGGAATTCTGGGTGCGCCAGGGCAGAGCAAGGGAGTAGATGGGACCTTTCCATCTGCATGAGGGTGGCGCAATGTTACATGAGCTGAGAAGCAAATCTGCTTTGGGGGAAGGATATCTTAAGTGTCTTTTGACATGTCTCTAGAAATGGCTGCTGTTCCTTCACTGTTAGGTGGAACTTGTTACATGAAAAGAGAGATTGGTCACGGGGTAATTGGGGTGTGGTGATGTGAACAGCTCAGTTGGGCAGCTAGTCTTCTCTGCTGGATTTCACTGTCCTGTAGTTTTGTGTAGTGATAGAAAATATCTTGATAAAAAAAACCCAGACCAAAACCCCCTTTGGGCTAGAATTTCTTCTTTCCACCTCTCAGCCTTTAGAAACTGCTTCACAGCTCCAGGAGGAAGCAGAGGAAGCTATTTTAAGTGTCTAGACTAAGCAGACCTCTGCTTAGTCTAGACACTTAAAATAGCAGGATTAAGTGGTAACTTCTGAAACTGAATACACTAGCACCAGGCATTCCATGTAATTCTACTCTTACCATGCTAAGCCATGCTCTGGGTAATTTTGATGGTAAGAAGTGAAAGACTAATAGAGAAAGACTTTGTATTGCATCTAAATGAGCACAATTTGTTACTTTTCACACATGTTAATACCTGGCTTTCTTATCAGTTACAAGGTATCATCTTTGGCCAATCTTTTCACAGCATATTGGTATGTATTTGCTAACACAAGTGTTTGCTTAAAGATACTAATGAAGGGCAGCTGGAAACCATTCTCACCATTTACTGTACCCACTTTTTGTGACTGTAGAGGGAACTTTGGTGACAAGTATCTGGAGAAAAGCATAGTAGCCATGTCAGCCAAGATACATATTGATTCAGGCAGAGGGAATATTATGTTCTAGATTTTGTACAATACTAGGATGAAGTACACTTCCATCAACTTCCCTGGAGTTTGAATGGGACTAGGATTTCACAAACCCTTCTCCCCATGCACAGATTCACTTCGATGTGGGCCTGAGCATTCTCTTGATCTGCTAGCCCAAGCTTGACCAGCTGTCGAATTCAGTGGAAAACTGTGATGCTTTTGCCCAATTGTTTTTCTGCTGAAATCGTGAGCTTTTGAGTAAGGCCTGGAGAAATGATGTTTTGATGCATAAACCTTCAAGAGAGGAGTCACTCATTTGCTCACTGAACAGAGGGCATTGGAGGTGTGTTGGCATTTACCAAAGCCTTTGCAGCTTTATGCACTGACCGTTTTTACCTATTTCCACATTGCCGCCATTACACTCTACTCACTGTTCTTTCACATAAATCAGCTTGTTAAATAATATGTAATTTAAAACCTGCTTTGGAAGCTTTCCCAATGAAACATGAGCACATGAATGGTGTTAACAGTCTCTCAACCAGTAGATAATCTTCAGAAATATGACTTTTCATAGGGGTTAAGTTTTAAACCCCAAAGTGAAAGTTACCTTGGAATATGTAGCTAAAAATATTTGCCTAGACAGAAATATAAATCCCTAGATTAATTGTGTTTAATCCTTCAGTAGGAACTCTTACCGATTTGAGAACATTTTGTGAAGTGTGGTATGGGAATGTAAAACATGCTAAATTAGATTTCACTGAAGTCAAGAAGCTCTCTGCTAAACAGCCTTATAACAGCCTTTACTGGAGCAGTAAACCACTGCAGAAATGGATCTTCTTCTTCTGTTTTTGGGTATTTTGGTTTTTTTTCTTCTCTATACTATGGTAATAAACAATAGTATGCTACAATTCCTGTCTCAAACTCCAGAATCTGTTTTTATATCTCTATTCACCTTATCTAATTTGGAGGGAGTCTGATTGAATTATATCAAGGTTATAAGTGATAGACTGTCTAACTTTAAAGGATACTAAAGTATCTTTAAATATTCTTTAATAAAAGAAGTAAAAATCCTTGTGCATCTTTATATCTAAAAGATCTTTTAAAATTTTAAGATATACTTTCAAGGCCTGATATAAAATTATTGCTATATAAAACTTTGGATTAATTCAGTTCTTCTAATATGGGAATTATTTTAGCATATTTATAAGTAACATACACAGGAGTAGATGCTTTGTTACTTTTTTCTTGTTAATCTTCAAGCTAAGGATCCAAACCGTGGCATATAAATAAACAGTGTCCCTGGGAAAGGAAAATATAATGTTCAATGGCATGAACATTAGCTCACTGTTTTATTAAAGCTAATGTTTATTTAGAAAGGAAAGAGAATAAATGAGAACTATATTTACAAAGCTAGGCTGACTTAAAGAGCCAAGCAGTATATTTTTAACATAGCTGAGCATGTCCTGGTATCCATGTTGTTTTTGGTTTTGGATGGAGTTTTTTTTCATGAATGTAATCATACAGGGAGTGGACTAATGGTTCATTTTGTCCTGCATCCAGCCCTTATGATGGGCCACCAGCTCTTACCTCAAAGGAGAGTATAACAATATAGGAGGGACTATTTTCCTGTATTAGTCTTTTCCCTAATCTTTAAAAGTTACAATCTGGAGCTACACTGAGGCATGATATTCCAAACTTTTGTGATCAACCGGTATAACTTTAGGTAGATGCTGCTGATTCTACTACAACTGTACCACAGGTGTAGTATTGGTGTGAACACATTTCTATTAATAATTATCTGAACTGCCACAATGCCTATGTAAACCAGTTATGGGCCAGCTCTTTACTGTGGTAGGAGATTTGTAAACATAAAATAAAGAGATTTTCTGTGCCCTAGAAAGCCTCAGAATAGAGGCAATAGTGAGACAGGTTTTATTTTCATGATATGGAGTCATACCAACATATCTGGGGCTTGGCTCCTGCCAAGTCAATTTGTAGTTGGAGCTTTAAGCAGCAGCAAAGTACTTGAAGGAAGATCACTGAGGTGGAGTTCCTTTCCAGCACAAGGGGCAGCAGAGGAGAAAGCAAGGAAGGGTATAGCGACAGAAAGAAGGGGGAATGGAGTTATCTGTGCTGATGGACTGGAAGATACAAGAAAAAGATCTGAGAGGACTGGTGATGTGGAATAGTATTAAGTGGTACTTGGAGAGAGGGAGCACTTTGATATGATTTCCACTTACAGTTAAATAATAGAAGTGAAAATGCAGAGACAAACATTCTAAACAGAAATTATGTTGGCAAAATTAAGTTACCTCCTGTGTTTCCTTTTGTACATCAGAGTATGTTGTCACACTGACACCGACTTTGCAACTTCCTGGTTTGGCACAACTGATGTCTCAGTTGGGTAGCTCAGCCTGTGAAATGCAGGTTGGTTATGCCTTAAAGCCATAATCTCAGACATATTTATTATGGTCCTCTATAACGAATATATAGTTCATAGACAAATAGTTGGGAGTAGTATGACAGCACAGCCCTACAGTATCTGTAAGGGGGCTATTTTGACTTCAAGGAGTAATTTTTCAACGTAACATGTGACGATATCTATTTATTTATTTATTTATTCTCAAGCTGATAAATTACTTAACCTGTTTTCACCCTTGGTGAAGGGGAAGATCAGGATTTGAAAAAGAGCAATTAAAATGCACAAAGAAGTTACCTAAGAACAGTGTGGGAATATAATGAATTGATTAAGAAAGGTATGATACTTAGAGCAGGCTTTCACTGACTTGATTTATTTCCATGCAGCTATTCCCTCCAGTATAACTTGAGAGCAACCAGCTGCTCTGAAATTACTCTGTTAAGCATTCTCCCTGTTTTACATTTTATATGTGTGGCACCTGAGAAATATGAATTTATATCGAATTGTCAAGAATAGCAATCACGCTAACAGTGAAGGATGAAGTCCCTGTGGTTTATTTTCTGCCATTTACTGAGTAGTGAATTACAATTCATAAAACCATTTCTCCGTTCTCAGTGCACAGTACCCCATATTACTAAAATCATTTGGTTTCACAAATCTGATTATGTTCGTACTATTTCTGAAACAAGACATTTCCCTTTCTGTTATCTTGGATAATACAATTTCCAGTGTGCATTTAGAAGATCAGAGAACATCAATGACTACAGCTGCTCCAATTTTTATGGTGCATATTGTTCATGGTTCTCCACAGCTAGAGATTACTTAGTTATGTGCTGCTGATTATTAAACCTTATAATAACATAAGGCATGCTATACAATCAATTACAATAAATGACTTTATTGCCAATATCTAGCAATTTCCTGTTATTCTTATCTCAATTATTTTCAACAGAACAAATTGCCCAAGGGTGATTAAGTGTGTTTTATGAGCAGAGCAGCATGACCTTAAGGCTGTAGGGGAAATGTGTGAAAAGGGCTAGAGGGTCTTGAAGATCCTCAATCATATTTACTCATTATTGCATGTCACTAGGGGAAGCGTGAAATGTTCCCAACTTAGTTGTGCATGTCTTATCCCTGAGCCCCTCTGTATACGTGCTAGTTTATGGCAGACCATGGTTATCAAGGGGAGAAGATAAAGATGGTGGTTATGGTAATGTTTAACTAAGTGCTAAACTCCTATGGGTTGACTTATAAATTATTACATGAAAAAAAAATCAATACTCAACCATTTTATTTGCCTTCTGAGCCTTTGACTATTCATCTGTAGTGACATGAACAGTCTTTGAGAAAGGGCTGAGATTCTTCTGCAACCTGTCTGTGAAACAGTAAGTACAAGGGATGGTATTGAAGTGATGCTAGTCCTTGGCAGTACGTCCTGCATTGCCATCTCTGAAGTAACAGGCTGAAATCACAGGAGCATGCTGTGAAAGACAGTCTTGTAAATGCAGAGAGACACTTGCTGCACACAAAAATATGTAATCTGAACTAGGAGACTGGCAAAATTTGAACTTCATTTTAAGAAAGAAATTAAAGTGTAAAGCAATGTGGAAAAAAAAATAAATGTCCCAAATCCCATATGTAACAGGAATTGGACAGGAGTCCAGAGGTGCAGAGGTTCAAGTTCAGCCAATTAACTAGAAAATTATCTTTCATTGTGGTATGTGCATAGTGGTGCTCAAGAACACTGAGAATGATGGACAGCTAGGGATCCTCCTGGCACTCTCAAATCCAACCTGAATTGTGAGCTCCACGGGCTCGGGAACCCTGGCAAAGTTTTCTGTGCTCTCTCTGCCTGTGTGCCCCACCTTCCTAAGTGACTCCTGAGTTGCTGTTGTGACCTTTGTTTTGGAAAAAAAACGAAGTTACCTGTGATTGATTCAAGGTGTCTTCTTCCTCCTACATGTTACCGGCTTCTGTAAGTATGGGATGGAGCCACTGAGTTTAGATCCTAAACACTCTTCTCTTAAGACATCATCAGGTCAGTCTGAGGTCTAGAAATAATAACACACAGAGCAGATTCTTAGGTGCATATGCAAAACAGATAACGCTTGTGGCTATTATCCCGTACTTGTTCCTTGTCACAAGGAGCAAGAATGATATCACTAGGTTATTTACAGTGAAAAGTGAGCATTTGGGAAACAATTTATCGGACTAGGATGAAAATACCCTTAACTACAGATAAAAATATGATAATAGCAAGAGAATGTCTTTGAAGTATCTCAGTCTTCAACTTGACAGAAACAGGACACATAAATCAATGAATTGTTGCCACACTTAAGTTTTCTTGTTCATTATTAGAATACTTCAATTGGCTATAGAAAATTAGTTTTAATGCAATAGTCTAATTTCTTAAGTTTTTGTATAATGATAACTGAGGCTTGAAAATACATTACAAAAACACATTTGGTCACATTTGAAGAGTCTTGGAAAATATGTTACTAGAAAATAGAACAAGCTAACTGGAAAGTGAAAGGGAAATTATTTGCTTTTCTTTTACAAAGATGAAGAATTTGTTTCTATTGGTGCAAAGTGGAGAGAAAAAAATTGTAAAACGATGCAGGAGAAAGTAATGCATTTTTAAAGTAGGCAATTTCTATGCCTAAAGGAAGATTATTGTTTGCTTTCAGTTTTCTGATTTATTTTTCAAAATGGAATTGAAGTCCATTCATTGGGAGCTTCTATTCAATAAGGAGCTAGTTAACTGGGGGAAGAATTTAAGTTCAAGGTTAGGGCTTTTTTTGTTGTTCGTTTAAAACTTATTAAAATACGTTTCCTTGTATGAATGAAGTCGCTGTCATATAACAGCATCCAGTGTTGTGGAAATTGAGGCAGGTCCACTAAAAATACTTTTCTCAATAAACCATAATGAAAAATTTTTAGTATTATTTGCCAGTCTGAAGGCTGCAGAAGTCAAGTTTCACATCCAGGCTTGTGTATTGGATACAGAATTCATTCTACTGACTTGAGGGCCTAATTTAATAGCCCACGTTCTCTGGGCTGCAGTTGGCAGAGAGATGCTGAGTGGGATGTGCTGCCCCAGCAGTTTCTCCCCATTGACCCTAGAAGGAATCCGAATGGGTTTCAGGGATCTGAGCCCTGAGGTTCAGATCTGAGAATTCCTGACACCTAATTTTTCACAGGTTTTTAGACAGGTAGCTTCTGTGAAATTCATAAAACAACTTTAAAAAAAGACTGTATCCATATTTAAATGTGTCTGCCTTGCTTCAAATTTGGATTAGTTTCTGAAGCTTTGACTTCCCAAAGTATTAGAGGGGTTCTGGTCTTCACAGGTGGTAAGTTAATAAAGTGTTTGTAATAGAGCACTTCTCAGGCTTTCTCCTTTGTCTTTAGAGTTTCCTGTATCCTGACAGAGACTGATCTTGTGATGAGAAGTTCTTGCAGAAAGCACTACTTTATTTAGTCTAAATGAGCTCATGTTCTGCAGCTCTGCATTGCAATGGGACCCACAATTTTTCTGGGAAGCAATTCTTTTTATGCAACTCCTAACCTTTTCTGTCTTTCAGGCAATGATTAAAAAAAATCCAACTTGTCAGCAGCTCTCTCTGAGATCAAAGAGGAAGGGAAAGTGGATTGCTAACAATAGACTACCATCCTCTATCTGAACAGGCTTAAATTATGATGAGGTATAAGGTGGGGACAAGTTTTTGACACATAGTTCTGTGCCAGACCTCAAGTATTTTGAAGGTTTAACAAAAGCCCTTGAAGGTGTTTTTGTGTATAAATAGAAAGTTTTGCCTTAGTGAAAATCATGTTATCCTAGACCCACATTAGTCCTGAGAAAATTCTGAAATACCAAAAAAATAATATATTGATTACTCAAAACATAGTGATTTAGCAAAGTCTTTAACCACTTGCTTAATACTTAAAGTAAATAAGGACTATTCCTTTGCTTAGAGTTAACTACTTTCAACTATTTTGTTCATTTTGGGCCTAAAATTTTCTTTTGTGCTTGAGTGTAGGGAAAGCTTGATTAGGGAAATAATGATTTTAGAGTCTCCTGATACAGCCTATCCTTGGGAGATCCTGCTTCTTTGATATAGATTCTCTATGCATTAGTTTTGGGAAGTCATTGCCTGGCTGAGAAGCCAGGTCAACTATTTCATAAGTTATTTTCCTCAAGTATAATGACATTATGTGATGTGTTTACAAAGTAGATGTGTCAGCCCCTAGTCTATGAAAATTCTTAGGTCTTCCATTTTTGTATGTGAAAATCTCTGAGAAGACCCTAGGAAGACCTTTTTAATGCACCCCATTGTGTTCATTGAACCATCTGTTGAATTCATGCTACCTTCATGGACTAAAACTGCTGTTACATCTCCTGGAAGAATGCAGTGGAAAATGTGTTTTATCAGCACTCACTTCACTGGGAGGAAATTGAATCCATGACACTCTGGTCTTTAGCTTGATGGGTCCAGATATGAATGTTTTATCAGAAATTTTCCGAACAGGAAGGGACCATTATCAAGCTCATCAGTGATAAAGCAGAAGAACATGGGAGTTTTTCATTTTGAGCCTCACATCTGGACTTTGAGAGTTCATAAGCAGATGTTTTGGGGTGTTTTTTCCCATTTTGGAATCATAATTTCTTACGAATCCAGCTCAGACATCCTGAACACCTGGAATGGAAGCAACAGAAGCACTCGCTTAGTGGATTTGAACACGTCAGGTCACTTAAATTCCTTCTTGGCAAGTCAGTCTTTTTTATTTTGTGTTTTTTCAATGTCTCAGACTATGCCATTTAAAAAGTCCTAAGAAAAACTCACAGGGATTCAAAGAAATTTTGCATTTCTGAAACATCAGTACTCTCAGTATCAACACAATTGAATATGTGGGGTTCAGAATTAGACCTGCATGAGACAGATATTCCTATTAGTTCAGGAGATCTTTTGTCACTTTCCAAGTCAATGATCTCATATGTGAGTCTTACGAGAGAGATTTTCTCAGTTTCTGGTGGAGTTAAAACCCACCCAGTCTGTGGGTACTCTTTTTGGTGCTGCTGTGTTTCTTCTAGTCATATAATCTTAGTTCTTTATAGTCTTGATACTGTGGACCACTTTTCAAAACACCTCCGAAACTGTGGTCTAACTGTTAGGAAATAGCAAGTACAGCTGAGATAAAGCATGCTGCTTCTAGCATTTGTGGAAGCAAATAGGGAAACTCATAATTAAAGAATGCTAAACATCTCTCTAAAAGTACTTAGCCGACAACATTGTAGCTGTCAAAGTTATGGTATAGGTATGTCTGTACCAAAAAAAAGAGACATTCTTTCTCGACCTCTAATTTGTCACGTAGGTTCTAGCACATATCTAATTTTCTTAACTATTCTCAGTACACCAAAATAGATATCACTTAATTCTTAGCCATGGTTGTGTTGGTTCTTTACAATTAATAAAATGTAAATCACAACAATTTTTGATGTGTCCTGTGTCCCAGGGTAGAATACAATATACTTATTAAAACATGACCTGTACTCATGCATCATAACTATACATTGTTTAATAGCATCCATCCTTCTGAGACAAGGTGACTGCTTGTACCTTCTACAGTAAAAGTCCCAGAATAGGGACAGTGACCCTAGATGACACCTTCCAATCTAATTAATTGTGGAGATACTGAGTATGTATGTGCCAGGAACAGCTACAATACTATAATTTCTGTTGTAGCAAAACCTCAGCACCACTTGGGTTTAGCCACTTAACTGATGATGTTTTCATACTTAGACTACTGTTCTAAACATTTCCTAGGAATAAAATTGGTACTAATCATCAAATATAAAGGGGTCTGTTAAAATATGAAAAGCTCACAACTCCACAGAAGATCTTTTCTACAGAGATGTATTTGAAGTTATGAACTCTGCTGTTTGTTGGCTGGAGAGTTTGTATTTTCACATGCATTAAAACAGTGAAGTCACAAAGTTTCATATACATTTATAAAATATAATTTTTACCCCAAAACTTAATGTTTGTGATTAATTTCTATGAGTTTAAAGACAGATTTTCTACAACAGAAAACAGTTTTCCTTGTGGTACCCAGCAGTGATACACAGTGCATAAAAGAATCTCTAAGTGTACTGTATTCCATTCTTCTACAACACATCAAGGGACATCCTCACTTTTGCAGAGAGGTCATTGCAATTCTTGCAGCCAATCACAGTAGACCAGTGATTAACCTACCAGACTGCATGAACCCCTGTAAGGAAATATGTTTCATGAATAACTTCTGGGTTGAGAATGATATTAAAAGACTGTACACTTCAGGATTCAACATTCAACAAAAGGAATTGTTGTTCCAATATTTCTGCTGAAAGAGTCTCAAAGGTGAAAGTAATTTCTTTGGAATTCATATACATTTTAGGAGTCAGAAGATTGTGCTAATTTATGACAAACAGCCTGACTCTCAAAACATAAGTAGAAGCCATTGAGCTCCTTTAAAATGGTGTTGGAAGGCAGCCTGAAGATCTCATCTAGCTTATATCCCTAGAGGTTGAGCACTGGAAAATTTGAAGCCTGTGAAAGGATATCTGGAGGATCACTAATCTGTAGACAGAAATCACAGAGGATGTCTGTATCAAGAAAATGCAGAACATGCCTTTTTCTTGGGTCTTGGAAATAGGGCAGCATTTGTGTATATTCCCATATTCTGTTTGGGGAAAATTTAAGGAGGGTTGGTGGGGGGAAGCACTTCAGCTGAGTTGAGGTAAGGTTTTTGTAACTGACACTGAAAACCTAGGTGAGATGTGTGAACTTCTCAGCTTAGCTGCATCAACATCTGAATAATTGAGATTTAGATGGGAAAGCCCATGCTCTTGGCAAGGCATGTGTGTTTTAATGAATGTTCAAACCCAAAGGTCATAGATAGGAGCTGGAGCATGAGAACCAAAAGAGATATTTTGAGAATTTAATTTGCCTCTGGAAAAGCAGTTCTGCTTAATGAGAACAAGGATAGGTGGTTACGCAGCGAGCTTTCTCACAAGATGTTCGATAAAAGGGGAGCCTTGCAGAGGATGAAAAATATAACAGGATGGATGCTGAACTGAAGTAAAGGTTCTCCTGAATTCATCTCGGTGTGCTGAGCCCTTTTCCAATCAGCAACACCCCTTGCTTCTCTGACAATGAAACAGCGCAGTTCTTCCTGTAATATGTAAGAAAACAACTTCTTAGTCAGTCACTAGTAGAGGATGTTAAACTTTGTATTCTTTGACTAAGGTTTTGTATTTCTCATTAAAGCATTTCAGTGTGGATAGTTTCAATATAAACACTACAGCAAGAAGTTAAGGCCATAAATATCTGTCACCATCTTCCTCTCTGTTTCTGCGGTGAATGTTCTTCCTTTGAGTCATCGTGTGGTTTTTCAAGGAGGTTTCCATAGCTTGATATCAGCTTTCAGGATCTCCTGGGAGGATACAGTGCCTTGTGTGGTGAGATGTACCTCTTTATCTCCGTCTGTCATACACAGCCACTTTTGAAACAAGAGAAAGATGGAACTCCAAGTCAGATCTTGAAGATGGAATTAAAAATCAAACAAATGTTTTGCAGTTTCAGGGCATCATTACAGCTTTTATAATCCTCAAAATAAAATTCAGAGCACTCCAAGACAAAACTAGGGAAACATCGGTCAGAAGAAATCTGAAATCTGGGCAAAAATGGGATGTTACTAGTATTGTAATATTTCTGACAAGGAATGCGCTTTCACTTGAAGTGACATGTCCCACTTTTTGTGTCATTTGTACATTACTGTTCTTGAATTAGGTATGTTGATAAAGAAAACAGTGGGCCCAACACCAGCCTTGTTACAGTGGAATTCAGAAAGTGTTTATATTTCTTTAAATATTTACCCTATATTTCCAGGTATATAAGTGAGTGTAGTGTTGGGACTGTGCCTACCGTACAGGTAAATAAGAAACAAGCCAATAATCAACCAGGTTTTATTGAGTAAATGTACCTGTCACAGATAACTGGAGTGCTTTAGCAGCTGACTTGGCAGAGAGGTTGAATGAAATCAAACCAGGGGAAGCCTGTACCGTGACAATTCTTCTCAGAATAATTTGTTAGACTTCTTTCACATGGGCTTAAACCAAAAAGGAGTTAGATCTTTAGAGGCAAGCAAGTCAATAGGTTTTCAGCAGTAATTTGCATTGTTGATGTATCTCATGGAAAATAATGCGTAAGAAGCTGACCATGTGTTAGAAGGAACATAATGATAATTTATTTGAATGATAAACATAATTAAGATACAACAAAAAGCCCCCAACACCCTGAAAACAGCAGTAATAACAGCTGAAGAAGTAAAAGGACACGCATTATGGGAGAGCTTTAATTGTATAAATCCAGGACCTTTATCCATGTCCTTAATGTTGCTGCTTTCAAATTTCAATCCTCCTGATTGCCAGGAGAAACTTGAATATGAGTGTAGAATATGAGTGAGTGTTGTCTCTTCACCTTAGGTACTCCAAATTGATAACAAAAGAAGAGTAATGAAATTCCAAGTACTGATCAATCATCAGTCTCAATAAGAAGAAGAGTTAGTGCCTTTTTGTGACTAAGACTAGCTGCTATTTCATGTCTAGAGGGACAAAGCCTGACATAATACTGGCAGAAGTACCACAATATATATTAGAGGGAAGGGATGTTCTGAAGCGCTCCCTCATTTGTCCTCTTCTGGCCTTCTGTACAAGGGCATATTAACAATTTATCAATTCCAACTCATTACATTATTGTCTTTACATTGGAAGTGAAAAAAAGGGTGTGGGTGTGTGTAGCGATACAAATGTAAAGGAGTATCGGTCCTGTCAACGTTTACAATTAATTTTTATGTGCAAAACAGTGATATAAATGTATTCCTTATGTCTAACTCCTATGGATTGTTGAGATAGAAGAAAACTTTCCATCAGAGAATAAATATAATGCTACCATAAAAATCACAGATTCTTGCTCTTGAATGTTTCTTGTCATCAGCAACTTCATTTAAAAGCTCAGCATTTTGTTTGTACAGTTTCCAAATGTATACTTACCTTTCACTGCAGGTAGCAGAGAATAATTTAGGATGAAACACACTTCTGGTAAGACACACTTATGGTAACACAGTTATGGCCTCCCATCACTTATAGTAAACCGTGAAGGTTTATGCAAGGCCAGGTGTAAGAAATGCAGTGTCTCAGAGCTGATGGTGAGGATACAGCAGAGGAGAATTCTGTCCATAAAATGCTTCTCAAAAGACTGCAGTAAATTGTAAATCCACAGTTAATGTACATGTGTATATAATGTATGATCTCCTAGGTTGATTTTTTAATATCTGCAGGGATGGACATTCTCAGTCTTTATGGGGACTTTGCTTCACAGCTTAACCAAAACTATTTTCTTAGGCCCGTCTGGAATACCTCTTGCTGCATTGTTCAAAGATTGCCTCTTATTCTTTCTCTTTATACCCTAAAGAAAAGTCTAGCTTTGTCTTCTCTGTTTAGCAGCAGATCACTGGAAATGGATGTCCTTTACACCTCAATAAGGCAAAGTCCAAATTATGTGAAAATATTTGTTATGTAGTTATCTATTTTTTCTGCATAAATTTAAATAATTTGCATATCGTTAGATGTATTTTATATGATTTGTGCATATTATTAAACATGCTAGTATAAACTGGGTACAGGGTACAGCTGTTAGGTTAGCTCTTCAGAGTAGTTTTTATAATTTTCATCTTTAAAATTCAAATTCATAAGTGTCTCCAAGAAAGCAATATTATTACATGTATTCCATTACATCTTTTGAAAATGTGGTATTTGCACTCTCTGAAGATCACAGTCTGGATTAGTTATAAGTGATATAAATATGCAATACAATCACTTGATGCTCTCTGACTTTAATTTTGGATAGATTCTGACCACTATATAAACTGTGACTGCCGTTTTCTTTTAGTCCCATAAACCTTAACAGTTTCATTAGAAATGTGAGTCCCAAATTATGAAAAATTGCCTCAAAATTAAAAAAAAAAGTCATCTTTCCTTCCCCTCCAAATGAATTATTACACCAAACTACAGTTCAAGCCCATATTTCATATTTAGTTGCTTGGGCTTCTTGGGCAGAAGCCCTGCACTGTCAAACAGAGCCAGCAGTGCGTGCGTTGCCTGTGTTTTATGGGGCCCTGTGATTTAGTAAGTAGTCTTCTACAGCCAGTTGGCAGAAGCCAGCTGGAGGATGCCCAACACTACAAGGATATGTGAGGTTATGTGTTCATAAGAAGCCCAGTCATTTTGTGCATGTGCAGGTTTGCTGCTGAACCCTGTGCGAGTCTTGGGGGCCGAAGGTTGCCTCTCCTGCTTCCATCTGCACTCTTTCTGCTGCCTTTGTCTAGGGGCAGAGTCGGGGAGAGAAGTGGCAGAGGAAGGTCAGTGAGGGAGCACTGGGGTAATGTGCCCACACTCTGTACCATGGGGCTGGATGGGATGCCTCCCGAGGGTGCTCTGAGAGGTGGTCAGTGTCATGGTGAGACCATTATCCAGGGAAGTCATGGCTGTCAAGGGAGGTTCTCCGTCACTGGAAAAGGACATTGTCATAGTCATCTTCAAAAAGAGGAAGAAGGAGAAACCAGGGAACTAACAGCTGGTCAGCCCCTGGGAAGATCACTGAGTAAACTCTTCTAGAAGTTATTTCTTCTAGGGAAAAGGTGACTGGGAACAGCCCACGTAGGCTTGCTTGAAACAAATGTTGCTTCTCCTGGTTCTGGCCAGCACAGGTGAGCTGAGTTGGCTGGAGCTGTTTACTCACCACCTGACATCAATGAGACCCTATAAAAGGGCCTGGTCAGGAAAAGGTACCTATTGGTGCAGCTCTGAGGAGGAGTGTTAACCTCAATGGTATAGGGACAGAGCTGCATGAAGCCTTTCATCCCCTGAAACTGTGCTCCTCTGTGGACAGGTGTGTAAGATTTATAATTCTAAACATTTTTGCTCTTTTGCTTATATGTGCAGAATCTTTTAATCTTTAAGTCATAAAGTCATTGTGTTCCTCACAGAAATAATGAACCACAAGAGATGCTATTAGTAATACACCCATCTAGATGTCCTAGATGTAGAAATAGTATTCTTAACCAATATTTTTTGCTATCGATCATCCTTTAAACAAGAATTTATCATATGTGGCTTTTTGTCTGCAAGTCTATCTATGTGTTGTCTCTGTAAGCTTTTCCTTCTCCATAGTAAAATTTACCTCTATTTTGTGCCAGTTTGGGCCATGGAGTTAATAGAGAGAAGTGTTGCAACCCAAACTGGCACTCTCTGGCAAGGTGAGCAGCTCTGGACAAGAAAAATTACAAGAAAAAGTTAATCTGGGAAGCAACCTACCAAAGAATTCTCTCGCAGTTTACTAAGTATTGTTGAGGAAAGGAAAGCATAGAGAAACTGAGAGAAGAGAGGTCCCAGGAGACTCATAGGAAGTGATCAGTAGAAAAAACAGCCTATATTGCTTCTCTGAGTCCCTGAAATAAGGACAGAAACCTGAGACCTTTATGTAAACAGAGAGGTGAGGTTTTGTTTGGCCAGTTTTTGGGTAAGGTGAGGATTTTTTAGGTGGCTGTATTTCCTTCTTTAGAAGTTAAAGCTGAGTACATCTTTCCTGTTTGATCTCTGAGAAGTTTGGTGGAAAAGTAGCAGACAGAAATCTGTTTATGTGCCTGACAGCATGTGCCTGATCCCCTTCAGTGGCCATAGCTGTACACCATGGACCTCCTCAAGGGTTTGGATGGAGATGGGATCTGCTTCTGAGCCAGCCCCAGACATGAGCACCCCCAGCCTGCTGAAGGCAGTTTTCCATGGCTGACTGAGAGTAGAGAGCCAGAGGGCTCTCACTTCTCTTCTGCTCAGTCCAGGCATCTGGCAACTCTGTGGCTGTGTTAGGTCCTGCAAGAATCTTCCTGTTTTCTGGAGGCAGGGATGAGAAAAGGATCATAAATAAGTGGTGAAGCTCAATAGATGTTAGATGTGAGGATGCATGCTACCATGAGGGCCTACACTGTTGGTTGCTGTAGTTTATCTGACAAAGAACCAATTAATATCTTGTGTTTTGATTACTGCTAATTAGGCATTCGTACTCTGATTCACCTTGGTGCCATTTCTGTTCCTTAATTCCTACAAAAATAAAATAAGTTTTAAACCAAATTATTTTTGTAATGTAATTACCACTAATTAACAGCTGCCAAAAAGACAATTTTGTCTGAACAGTGTAATGATAATTTGCCAATGGACAGTGGTGTAAGTGACCTGTCTATCATGTAGCGCCTTCTGAAATTAAAACAAACAAAAAAAATCCTTCTGATTTTGATCTTGCATAAACTGAACAGCTGTTTAAAAAAAAAAACAAACAAAAAAAAATCACTGTATGCCTTTGCACAAGATTGTGACTGATATGTGACTCAGGAAAGGAGCCAGAGATCAGGGAATGTAACTGCTCAAAATCATTTACATGCTTTGTGCTGCCAACTTGCTTACAACAGGGAGCAAATGAGGTGACAAGGCAGCTGTTCATAGGAATGAGTGCTTGAAGTTCAGAGCTTTGAATATCTTCTCTGAAGCGCACACAAGTCAGTGCCAGAAGAGAGAGTGGTTGTTCAAGCCAAGATCAACCCCCAACATTACAAGCAGACACACTGCTGTTGCTTGGTGCTGGGGCACAATTCAAAGCCAATCCTCCCAAAGTAGCAACAAAATGCCTAAATCCTTGCCATTAACTCCAAGCACAGTGCACCAGTAATTTGCCACAAAATTCCAAGCTGTAAGACACTGTTCTTCATCTGTTTACAGCGCTTATTTACCTTAGAATTTATTTAATTTGAAAAAAATCAGTCTTCCCTTTGACTAGACCTTGCAAGGCTGACATTACACATTCCACATACTTATTTTTCTGCTTCAGATGCATCAGCTCTGTTGTTAGAATTGCTGCTGGCATAGTCTGCTGAAAGCGTGTATTTGAGGATGCCTCAAAACCATCCCATAAACACCTAAAGAAATGAGTTCTTCAGAAAACAGTTCATTCTGTGTCCTGCCTCTGTTCAGCTGTCATTTTGAGAAGCGGGAGCCACAGGGCTTGGAGGCAGGATGGAGTGGAGAGAGGCTGATGTGCTTGATCAAAGTCCTTTAACAAAAAAAGGAAAGCTGAACCAAACAAAACAACCCCTGGGAGTTATTTGAACTCCATTAACTTGGCTAGGAATTTCTAGTTTGTTTCTGATTTCAGTTAATTCTTGTGGAGGTGGTGTTTTCCTGTGTGTGCCCAGCCTTTCCATTGCTGAGCTCTCCCTTCCAGTGTCCTGCTCACCCACCTGTCATTGCACCTCTTGAGCCTTGTCAGGACACATCTCGTGGGCAGCTCCTTGATGCTGTATGGCCTTCATCACTTCAGGTGGAACGGCACAGAAACGGTGCAATCAGTTCATCCAGTATCTGCAGTACCAGCATGATGTCCAAATAAACATTTTTATCCCTGCAGGAGTTTGGCAGATGGCTTGCTCCTGCCTTCTCCTGGAGCCCAGGAATTTCTTTCCCAGACCAGGCAGAAGCAGATATTACCGTAGCAGTGTAATGAGCCAATCTATATGATTGCAAAGGAGAAATTGCAAAGAAAGGAGTACCTCAAGAAAAAAAGGTAGAGGTTGGAATAGGTTTCTTGCCACTGTTATTTCTGCACAGAAGAGTTCAAATCATGGTCAGAGTATGTGGTGTGGCAGAAGGCAGGGACACAGCAGAACAGGGTCGAGCAGTTACTTTGTCTTGTGAAACAGGGCCGAGTGCTGGTACAGGCTTCATACCAGTTTATAAGGCTGTTTAATTCAGCATATTAGCAGCAAGACTCTTCTTTGCATGTAGATCCTTTTAATAATGTCCAATATATGACAATTTTAACTTTCTAATAGAGATCAGACAGTGCTCTATGGATAACTCCTGCTGTTTTAATGTAATAACATTTTGCAGCTATCGATTTACTATACCAGCTTTTAAAGAAGATGGACTGCTTACCCGTCTTAAAATGCTTAGTTCAAATAATTGAGATAGCAAATGCTCTTGTTCAACAGCCCACATTGCCACCAGCTGCAAATTGTCATCTGGTGCTTGGTTTCAGGGGTCGTATGCTGCTGCTGTGTGCAACCAGAAGGCAATGGGTATGAAGTGGGACACAGAGCAGCAGAGGATGACTATACATTTTTAAAGTTGCTGGGCTCCTCTTCACCTAGTGTGGATGACCTAATTCATGTGATGCCAAGACGTTTTTATTCTACCAATTATTTTCTCTAATTTTTTTTCTTCCCTCTCTTAAGGGAAAGGAGGCTTATGGGACCATGCTGTGCAGGGATCATGATATATTTTCCTGTGTATCCATTCCTTTCCTAGAAGCTTTTTGAATCCATCAGTTACTTTCAGACAATTTAACAGCAAGCTTTCTCTAAGGCTCGTGAAAAACAGGTGGGCAGGTGAAGGTGCAGAGCAACTGTGGTTTCCTTACTGCCTGGGCAGTCTGAGCTCATGCTTCATTAGGAAGTCAGGCTTCAAAATGTACCCTGGTGGCAAAAGCTTAGTCAGAACTTGTACCTAAGACAGCAAGAAGGAGGCAGAATCAATAGGAAACCTGGTTTCATTAGCACCCCTGCTCCCATGGCTCTTTGCTTGTCCTTTGCACGCTGCACAAAGCCTGACTTACACCATTTACACTAGTAAGACTTCACTTCTCGTTGACCTCATTTTGTCCCTTATTTTTGGTATATTCTATAAATGCTCCCTTCTCCTCCAAATACACTCCAAATCCCAGTTACTTCCTGGTCTGCTGAAGTGTTTTCTGCCTCACACCTCATTACATTCCCCATTCTGATTATTATGTGGCACACAGAGACAACTTATTTTCAGTGCAATTTAGTTAAGGTGGTTAACTGAGAGAAAAGTTCCTTCAGATGGGCAGAGAGAAAGAAGCAAACAGCCTTGGAAAGCAGGAAAACATCAGAGGCAGGCAAGACAAATAGCCCCAATTTTGTTCACAGGCTGTGTGGGTTTTAAGGGATCAACTCTTTCCTCATTTAGTTAAGGGTTCTTGCTGATGGCAATGGGGGTGTTTTTCTCTTCCAATGAGGAAAACACAAGAAGATTTGGAACTGAATGTATTTGCAGTTGCTTATGGTTTTGGCTAACAAGATGCTTTAACATTCACTGTCATTTGCCCCATGGGCTCAAATTATAAATTACTTAAGGAAAAATTCTTCCATTTGTGCAGTGCTCGGTATGATGTGGTGCTGCAGCTTGTATGTTGCACAGATGCAAAATAAGAGTCATAAAGGCAGCAGAAAGCACAAGGTTCTGATTTTTTTTTTTCTTCATTAAATAAATTATATGGTGGGAGGTGTGCACATGTGAGTCTGAGTCCTGAAAGGCATTGGCTTGTGGAAACAGGAAAGCAGTGTGGTGGCTCTTTGAGTACAGCACTGCTTTTACATTGTTTCTATACCTTTAGAAATGGGAAATTTCAATTTAACAAGCTATCGTTTGCTAAACTCTTCAGCATGGGAAATATATCTTGTATCAGCCAGGAAATATGTCGCTGGGTGCTTGTTAGTATAGTAATCATAACAAGAGACAAGTTTTTGACCTTCTATTTGGTCTGGGAAGGTTTTTTTTGATGTATGTCATGCTGATGCTACTTTCTGCATGAGCATTTATCACATAAAGGACTTAACAGGGTTCGAGAAAATTCTCCAAATACCTGCTCAGTGGATGGGTTTGTCATAAGTAATCCCAAAGATAGGGTTGGATGAATTTTTTAGAAGTAGCAACAGTATAGCAGAGCCGGTGTAGTACTGTGTCCAGAAGAATCAACTTTCCTCACTGGAAGGGCACCTGATTCCTCTGCTTGCAATATATTTTTTTATCGTACTCATCATCCACTTATATCTTCTGCTTGGAGGCAGGGCAAGGATGGTTGAGGTGTGAAGAACCTTTTCAGTTCAGTACTTAGCTCACTTGTGAATTGCTGCAGACTGAGCCCAGTTAAAATAAGGAAAGCTGCTCCCATGCTCTTGTGGCACCACTTGGTATATTTTGCTATGTTTTTGTTATATTGGTATATTTGTTATATGCTTGGTATATTTTGTTTTGTATTATGTTTATAATTAAACTGATTTAGGGCCAAGACCAATTTTTCTCCCTGCACACCTCTAGAAGGCAAGCAAGGGTTGCTAAAAGATTTTTAATTGGGTTTAACTGTTCTTCAGATAGCACAGTGCCATGCATTTTGAGGTCATCTTCCAGTTGTGCTCAGAAAAATCTGAGGGAGTCTGAAACATGGCAATGCACTTGACATTTTGTGACATGCTGTGGTTGTCGCATGTGATAACTTGTTGCAGTTAATGTGTTTGATGCAGCGTGTTGAGGAGATGCTGTGTATGGTAAATTTCTCCCAGGCATAAACTGTGCTACTGCAGCTGGTTCCTAATATCTCTGTGCAATACACTGGTCCTGTGTGTAAATGTACAAGATAGTTTAGAGCTAGCTTTGGGATATTTAAAATAGCGGTTTGTTCCATTCTGTGAACGGATCCCAAGTTTAGCACAGGTTTGGTTGCATTTATTTCTTTCTGGAAATTGATTTCTAACTGAATTGGAAACAGTTTAGCAAACTCAGACTTTTGCAAACAAATTGTGCTGACTGTGAGGATAAGTATGTGGGCTGAGTTTCATATCTACTGAAACTATATAAAAATCTTAGCATGAACTGCAAGCTAAGATGATGCTGTTGCTCAATTTGCTTTAACTAAAAGTGCCTGCAAAAGATCAGACTAATTAAGGATGTCTCTGAGGACCTAAAAAAAAGTGCACAATCCTATTAAAATACTCTTGAGCTTTTAATTATTTTCAAGTGGAAGTGCAATAGAAGTATGTGCCTCAACCAGCTGCCATGGAGACCTGGTTAGGAAAAGTGCAGGTGGTTCTAGTGGATGGACACAAGAGCTTAAGCAGGAGCTGGGACCCAGCATGAACCTCAGCTCCCAAAAAATCTGCCAGTACAAACATGCACTTTCTCTTTTTAGAGCTTCTCCACTTTGTTTTAATAATGTTTTTGTGGGTTTTTTTAAATTGGTTTCTAAATACCCCAGAAGAATGTAGTACTTGCTACTTCTGTACCACAGAGCCACAGAATAACTTAGGTTGACTGAGACCTTTGGAGGTCCAACCCCTGCTCATTCCAGAGATTGGTCAGGTTGCTGAGCGCCTTGGCTAATTAAGTTGTGAACATCTCCAGATTGGAGATGCCACATCCTCTCTGAGCAGCTCGTTCTCCTGTCTGAGCTAGTTGAAGAGAAGAAGCCAGTGAGTTGTGATCAATGGGACAGAGTCTAGCTGGAGGCCTGTATCTAGTGGAGACTCTCAGGGGTTGGTACTGGGACCAGTACTGTTCAATATAGTCATTGATGACCTGGATGAGGGAATAGAGTGCACAGTCAGCAATTTGCTGATGATACGAAGCTGGGAGGGGTAGTGACACACCAGAAGGTTGTACTGTCATTCAACAACAGGTGGAGAGCTGGGCAGGGAGACATTGAACGAGATTTAACAAGGGCAAGTGTATTAGAATATCCTGGGGTATATTAGAAGGGGGGTGGCTAGTAGGTTGAGGTCCTCCTCCACCTCTACTCTGCCCTGGTGAGACCGCACCTGGCATCCAGTTCTGGGCTCCTCAGTTCCAGAAGGACATACAACTCCTTGAGAGTCCAGTGCAGGGCCACCAAGATGATTAAGGGAGTGGAACATCTTCCTTATGAGGACAGGCTGAGGGAGCTGGGCCACTTCAGCTTGGAGAAGAGGAGTCTGAGGGATGACTCACTAATGTTTATAAATATGTTAAGGGTGAGTGTCAGGAGGATGGATCCAGGCTCTTCTCAGTGTTGGACAGTGATAGGACAAGGGGCAATGGGTCCAAGCTGAAACAGAGGAAGTTCCATGTGAATGTAAGGAAAAATGGTTTCCCTGTGAGGATGCCAGAACCCTGGAACAGGCTGCCCAGAGAGGTTGTGGAGTCTCCTTCTCTGGAGACATTCCAGACCAATCTGGACATGTTCCTGTGTGATTTAATCTAGGTGGTCCCCCTCAGGCAGGGCGGTTGGACTAGATGATCTTTCAGGGTCCCTTCCAACTCCTGACATTCCATGATGCTGTGATCTTCAAGGTTTAGGGGGCTACAGTTTAAACATTGTTGGTATTCTCAGGCTAGTAGACACAGAGACTGTATCGCTTTGCTGATCTTGTATGATTTCAGCTGATAAAAAAGATACAATAACTACAAAACGAAATTTGCTCAACAGGCATTATTCCTGAAATTATCTACTCTTTGGCTTTGTAATTCCTGAATTTTTACCCCTATTCTCAGTTTTCAAAATGATATACCAATTCAGAAATGAAATTGATAAACTGCATATCAAAGCCGCAGACCTCTTCTCTGATCAGTACCATTGTGTGAATTATTTAAATAATAAAGGGGAACCCTTGCATGGTTTCCCCTGAAGGTCTGCTCTCAAGGGGTTTTGCCTGCACAGCACTTGTCTAAGCAGAAATGTTCCCTTCTGCAGTTGAGCTTAGTTCTTACAGCAGTTAAGGCTTTCAGGTGAACACAATTTTTGTTAATCTTAAGACAAATTTCTTTTGGGAACCAGACACAGATTTCCAAATTGGAAGTAGAAATTTATATATTGGAACATTATCTGGAGTGGTAGTAAGCTTGCTATGCAGGTATGGATTGTTTATTGATAACCTCAAGGTCAACTCTGTGTGTGTGTTTTATACCATCTACAAAGACTTATATTCAGCAACTGGCACAAATACTGATTAAACATAAGAAATTAATGGTTTTGATTCCATGCCTGTCCTGGGAGACTAAGCCTGTATCTCCATAGCAGCTTTGCCTGCTCTTCAGCTCCAGAAAGTTCTTCAAACTTTTATGTGTCAACATTAAAAAAAAAAATCTTTTGTTCTCTTAGAGTGTGAATCCAGTTTTGATCATCAAACAATACTAGAAAAACACTCTAGGCAAGTGCTGGTCCTGCATGTGGAAATCTAGCCAGGGCTTGTAGCATCAAGATACACGTCTCCTGAGCGTGAGATACTTGAGGGTCTAGACAGGCAAATGGCCCCTGCAGCTTTTTTTGCTCTTGTGTTAGTGGTATCTGTAAACAATTTATCTCAGTAGTTACTACGGTAATATGTAAATCTGCAAGGTCTATTCAAAGAAATAAGGATCCTGTAGCTTACATAGGTTTTCTGGGCTGCCTGTTGTTACTGTAGTTAGATGTCAGCAGTAAAATTCAAGACTCTGTAGTGCTCTTTGGGTGCAGGCTTCTGACAGGTTAGCAAGTAACTAATATCTCGGACCTTCTGGGAAGCTGTTTTAGGAATGATCAAGACTAAATTAGTGTGAGGGTCTGAAGCACTGCAAGTAAAAGCCTGTGTGGAGGTGTGTGCTTGATCTGAATGAAGATGGATGTTTCCTGATGGCTGTGCATGCTCACCTGTGTTAAGCTGTGATAGAAGATTTTGCTTTCCAGAGGCTGATCACATGGAAGGCTTATTTTCAGAAGAATATTGGAATGTATTATTTCCAATAGATTTGCTTATAAGTGGAGCCTCAGCATTAGTGAAACCATTAGGGCAGGGAAAGGCTAGATTTAGAGTTGTGTTAAACTAGGTTACACAGGAGTCCCATGGCTTCAGTCAGGAAGTTCAGATGACTTGTGACTGATCTTCAGACTCTTTGAGCTATGGTATTTTTGTGTTTTGTTTTATTTTTTATTTTAGTGCATGAGTTTTAGTATTTCAAGGAAATATGCTGTCTTTTAATCTAGTAGAGAAAGTAATAAATTAAATTCAATGTAGCCTACTTTTGACCTGGAGATTACATTAATGAAGTACATTAAGATGTTTTTGTTTCCTTACCAGAAAATTCTACTGACCCCTAAAGAAAGTTGGCAAGTAGAGTTGTGCAAAACTGGTATAACCAGATACTACAAATCTTGATGGATTTTTTTTCAGCTACACAAAATATTTAATAAGTAATATGTAGTGAATCAACAATGTCCTGCATTTTGCTTTTTTTTTTTTTTTTGCAAGTCAGTTGGAAGAATACTCTGAGTACTGTCTGGCCTCATTAAAGGAAAGAAAAATAATGCTGATGGTAAACTTCAAAGTAAAACAGTAAGCACTGTGCCAGTAGGTGAGCATGGGCTGGCAGCCAGTGACTCCTGAAATACATCCAGCTACTGCTGAAAGGTTGAAAAGAACCTGTGACGTGTTGATTGTGAGCAGTGAAAATGGCTGATCAGGGAATTCTTCTTGGAGAGAGTGAATGTTTTCCAGAGTGACTAGACATACAAGTAAATAAATGATAAAGCCTTTCATGAAGGACAGGAAGTCCTGTTTGTTTCATGATGGGAGCTCTGCTGCCAGGGCAAGGGAAGTGGGCTATTCCTCCGACTAAAACCAGGCCTTCAAAGCCTTGTTTGAAAGCTCTGCTGTGCAGGCAGGGAAGCGATGTGCCACATACTGCAATAAAACCTGTCTTCCCTGGAACATGGTCAGCACAGAAGACTTATTTTTTTTAAGAAATTAAATCAATCTGGACGGTTCAGGCACTTGGACTATATATTTACTAGATAAACATTCGCAATAGGTTAGAACAGAAAGTATTTTGCTTCTTGTTATTTCTTCCAACTCTGTTTGTTGTTTTACTGCTCTTACAAGAAGGCGTGCTCTGTGGGAAGGCATGCCTTGCATTTATGCTGACTTCACCCAGGAACCCTTACTGGCTTGTGTGTTTACCTCGCACACAAATAAAGCACATCCAGATTTGAACTCTGTCACTTAGATTCTGTCGGAAAGAAAAAAAACAAGTTGCTCTGGCTCACTCCTCTTCAGAGTTTTGGCTTCTTTAGGCTCCCAAGCTGCATGCAGCATATTTTCTGGAGCATGTAGCCTGGTTATATCAATCGTACAAAGCACAGGAGGACACTTTCAATGCTGTTTGTCTATTTTAAAGCTTGGGAATTGCAACCCATGCTTGTTGCTCCCCTTTCCTCTTAATCTGCTTTGTCTCTGGTTTTCTTCTGTTTTTACCTGAGGTTTGTTTTCAGATCCATGGGTGCAAGAAGCAGAAAGCATCCAAGCAGCAGGCTTGTTATGGAAGGATGCACATTTTACACAACAGAACTTATTAGTTGAACTCATTGACACACGTTATTGTGGAGTTCATGCATCTAAATGGAGTAAAAGGATCACAGAGGGTATGTCCACTGGGGGCAATTATGCATAGCAACTTGATATCACCTTGTGTCTGAGGTCTCTCTATTCATTCAGAAGAATATACAAGGAAAAATCTTTTGAGATGTGCCTCTTCTTGAATGTTCTTCTGAGCCTCTGTTACTCATTATTGAAAGAGATAAAACAATGGGCTTGGATCAGTCTCTGACATGTTCCAGTGTGCCTCTTCCTATAGCACAGACTCTAGGAGTCTCAGGGGTGAGATTCATCCTTGAAAACCAGTCAGTTCAGCAAAGGAAAAGGCCAAGTATGGGTGCAGCTTTAAGACAGCTCAAGGGCTTAACTTAAATAATTCATGAGGAAAAAAAATTGGATTAGAGGAAGACCACGGTGAGCATAGTCATAATGATTAATGTCAACTGATGGTCAACTTCTTGTCAGGTATTGTACTGGGAGCGGGGTGGAGGGTTGTGGTTTTGGTTTGTTTTAATTTTTTGTTTTGTTTTTCTTTTCCTGATGATCAGTAGGTTACTAATATAAATTGGCATGATAGATGAATTTCCCATAAGATTTAATGATACACATCAAGCTGAGTAAAAATGACAGGGGCTCTGCAGCATGTGGGAAATGACAAAGCAGAATCCAAGCTCTCCATGCCATTTTAGGAGACCAAATTGTTAGTATCCCACTAATCAGAGTTAACATGTGCTGTTAGGATAACAGTCAGAAGAAAGTCTGCAATAACCAAATGCTTCCCTCTGGGACTTCTAAAGCCAACACTTAGCAAAAGCAATAGACAAATACTAACAAACAGAAAATATATGTAACTGAAAACTGTAATCAATACTGAGGGAAGTTCTACACCTATCTGCAGTCAATGGATTTTCAGGCATGTGATTTTTCTTTGTAATGCACAATTTAATCGTGACTCTTCATGATGCTCAGGCAGAAATGCAGATACCATAGCACCAGCAAAATGAAGGAAGCCAGGAAAATAGCAGTGTTGTCCTGATAATACATCTCTCCTGTGATATATAGAAGAACAGGAAAAGAGCAATAAATTGACTTGGAGAGATGGACTAGAACTGTCAATGTAAACCCTTGTCCCTGATGAGGGTTAGTTCTACTACAGGCAGCTGGGCAGAGAGGATGAATAGGAAGAGCCAGAAGGTAAGGATTTGTTTGGCATTTTTGGGGGATGTGGTATTTTCATAAATGGGAATATAAATTTGTTTTATATACTATCGGTGTGTCAAAGTATCTCAGTCTTGAATATGTTGTGTATCTAATCGTGTCAGAAAAGGCCAGTTAGCCTGGCTTGCTTTCTTAATCTTCTTTCTCAAGAAAGAGAAAGGAGGTTTCTGCCAGGCATTGAATATGTCCTTGAGTGAAATTCTGAACTAAAACTATGCAAGAAATTTGTAGCATCTGAATCCTTCAAATTTCCACACCTGGCTCCCATCAACTTCAGGTTGCACCAGCACCTCTGAGCTCTGTATGTAAGTCTCTGCAAGGTACATTTAAAAAAAACCCAAACAAACAAAACCAAATCACAAGCAATAAAGATCCAATTAAAAAATATATTTACATTCATCAAACCTTTAAACTAATGTCTAATTGAAGTGTATCTTCAGTCACTTAAAATACCACATCTTCATTTGGATCAGGCCTTTTTCTTTTCATTCCTGACTTCCTAATGAATGGTCTCAATTTCCTAATGTTGCCTGCTTTTCCCTTTTATGTAGATGCATTGTTAGCCCTCCTCTTCTGCTTCTGCCCCACTTGCTGGACCCGTCACCATAGCCTCCCCTCCTCATCCAGTCACAGTTCTCACCTACTTAATGATTTAGTATTTTATCAGCAATTTGGGCAAAATTTAGTACCTTCTGGTTTTATTTTTCCCTATTTGGAAAGACTGTATGTGTGCTAAAGGCAGTTCACTGATGTTGACAAACAGGAGGGCCTTCAGGAAATTATAAAGCTGCTTTGGTGAAGTACGTGCCTCACCTAATGGGAAAAACTTGATTGTAACTAAACTACTTGGCGTGATGAGAGTCCAGAATTTTTCAGAAATGTGTTTTTTAACAATTTATGTATCAAAGTATTTTGTTGTACTTGGTGCAAGTATAACCAAGACTTTCCAAAACACCTAAACCAGAACTGAGATCCAAGCAGATAGCTGGGTTTTGATTCCCTTGTGCATATCTCCAACAAAAGAAACAGAAAGTAAGGGGATGGTGGATGAGAACTGATGATTCACAGAAATATATATATTTTAGATATCTGACTTTACATTTATAAAAAAAAAAGAGGAAAAAAAACCCAGAATGAGGGTGTAGTGCTTTCTTTTTTTAACAAAGATAACTTGTTGGAGAAGAACAGCAGAAGACTGTCATCTACTTGCTTTTCTTGATGCCTACTACAAAGAACTTGTCTACAGTGTCCTACACATATTTAGAAAGAAGAAACGCTTCTTGGGACTATATTTTTATAGTCTGAAGTCTCTCACTCTTCTAAAAGACTTTTCAATCTGTGTACTACTTTACCCAAACTTTTCTCCTTCAACAATTCTTTTTCAGAGAGAGTCATAACACAGAGATATTGGTGGCATTTTCTGCTGACAATAATTACAAGAAAACATATAACAACTTCTGTAAAAAAAAACCCAACCTTTATTTCTGAAAGTGATCAGATGCTGGCAGCTCAATCTCAGATTTGTGTATTAAAATCAGCTTTGAAAGAGTAAGTGCAGTAATAGCATATAGCCTTAGAACCAGATTTGAAAAAAAAAAAGAAAAAAAACCACACTACGATGTGGTCCATCAATTCAATACTACCTTATTATCCATAGGATAAAGTGCACGAACAGTCCTTGCAAGCAAGGTCTAGAAACCAAATCCACTGATGTTACTGCCTTGCTAAAAAAAAAAAAAAAAAATTCAAAAGCATATTTTCTGTCAAGTCTGGCCTTGTTATTGCCTAATGATTAAACAGGTTTTGTTTTTTCATAAGGATTTATGTAGCAAATCTGTTTTGTGCCTTGATATAAGGAATGCAATGATCATCCATTACTGTAGGCCTCTTAAAAAGTACTAATTTTCTCTTTTTTGTCTGAAAGCAGAATTTTTAGGTGTTAAGCATGTTTTAATGTCGCAAGCAGTAGTAGAAGAATGCTTGTAGGTAGATATCCAGGTGGGCTAGGTACTGCAGGACAGTGACTCTGATATTATCATCTGTTTCAGGCCCTGTTTAAAAACCTATGCTCTTTTTTAGCTCTAAAATTTTATATTTTTACTTACTTTTCCCATTAGTAATATTAGGGATAATGAGGATTCTTTTCTGCATGTATTTCCTAGCATAAATTCTTTAACATATTTCTGTATTTGACAAACTTAAATTTTAGTTGTAAGCTCTGGATGTACTTTGGGGAACATTAATATGCTATAAAGTAACAGCTCATAAAAGGAGAATAATATTTTCCACCAATATATTTAATATAAATTAAATATATTTTTAGCACTGAAATACTATTTTACCTTATCCATGTTTGAATATAAGTATGAAGTATTAGCATCCCCAAGGCAAAGCAGCTCTCATAATTTAAGATAACCCCAGAGAATCTCTAAATTATTTCAGTGTAATTTCCTAGATGTTAAAAAATATGCAGTTATAACTTATCTATAGAACTGCCATCTGTAACATTACATTAAATATATTGTTCATAGGAACAAACACCTCTACTTCTATGAACACCACTCTCCCGTTAAAGCTTGTTCCCATGTACCTCAGGCCAAAACTCTGTAAAGACCCAGGTTCAGGGTAAAGGTTTGGAGGGAGAGCAAACCTACAGTTCTAAGTGGTGTTTGGTGCCAAAGGATGGTGTCAGCTGCAAAAGCAATACTTTTTAAAGAGCTTGTTCATGCAGACCGTAATGTTGGTCTTTGGCTAAGGCTTGGCCAAAGCCTTGAGTTCGGTTTCAAGTAAATGACAGGATAAACACAAAACCAAGAACTCCAGGTGGTATAAGGCTGCAAAAAGGCTGTTCTATGAAGTTTTCCCCCTCAAACATTTGTTTGTGTTTGTCATTGCTATGGGTCTTGGGGCTAGGCTATCTAGGAGATAGTCTAAGTCTTGGTCTACAGGTGGCTGCCAGGAGCTGCTGAAAGATAGAGAAATCTTCAAGATTCCCCTCACTGAGGACTTCTTTGTGCCCTTGCTATGGACTTGGGGTAAACCTCTGTCAAGGCCTAGAGCCAGCATTAGTGTTGTGGTTGGGATGGGGAGAGAGGACAGACCTGCAGTTGGAGCTAAGCTGCAAAGGGGCTGTCAAAGCATAGTTAGATGGCAGAAAGATTTCTCCCCCAAAGCCGTCCACATAGTCTGGGTGGCTTGAGCTAAGGCTTAGCCAAGTCCAAGGGGTTTGGTTAAGTTTAGAGTTAGGAGGACAAAGCTGAGCACTTCAGGTAGTGTGGGGCACAGAGGAGCTGTCCAAGGTGGAATGGGCTGCAAGAATTCTCCCCATGAAGCTTGTTCCCATGTACCCTTCTTGGGCTATAGTAAAATCTGTATAATATCCCTTCCAGTAGAGTTTTTAAAATAAGTTAGTTAAATGGAGGGGAGATGTACAAGTTTTGTGTGATATAGGGTAGGTTGTTTTTTGTTTGCTTTTGTTGGTTTTGGATTTTTTTCAAATGGTATAAAAAATACTCCAGCAATTGCAAACTCATCTTGCAATTCTTGTTTATATTGGAATCTAGAGGAGGAACAAATGATGGATATTGCAAAATACTATATGTCTTTCTGGAATTGGAATATTAAATAATGAAGCACACAGTAAAATGTGACCAAAGGCCCTCTGATTTTCATTACTTAGTTGAGTGCTGTTTTATGGTTTTCAGCACCTAAATATTACAAGAATTTCTAAAAAATATTTACAATAAAATATAAAGACTTGAGTAGCACCAATTTTGTTCTATTTCTTTGCTTTCAGGGAGTGTGTGTGGGTGGAATGGAAAGTGTTGGTTAATGAAAACTGCAAAAGTCATCAAAGGACCTGTCACTCTTCAATTTGTAGAAACTGGTGCACACTCTGCAGTTATGTTCCTTAATTCCATCCCTTTCTGTCCTGCCTAAAGCCAAGTCAAAAAATGCAAACTATACAAATGAAATTGCAAAGTGGATGCTATTGTGGTTTTCTTCTGTTAAATCTCCTTGCCAAAAGCGAAGTATTTTTATTTTGAACTGTGAAACAATCAGAACCATCAGATCACGTCTGCATTTCTTGTGATATGTTGGATGGATGCCTAACATGTAAATTAAAGGGTGAGCCATCAGCTTGTTTGTACTGCCTCTTACTGAGGTGGAACATGCAGCTGGCACTACAACACAAATGCTGCTCATTACTGCTCCTCTTACTCCTCCACTGGGGACTTGGAGAATGTGGACTTGGACACCAGAGGCACAGAAAAGGTGTGAAGTGGCTGGTGTATCTGATCTGCCCAGTGGGAGAAAAGATGCAATTTCCTGTCTGTTATTTCTGCGGTGGAGTCCCCCACACACAAAGATGGTGAGACTAGGATTTCAGTCTACCATCCACCAGCAGGTCAAGGACAAGTCCTTAAACTGTGTTTTCACACAAAGGTCTGATACGTATATAGATTGTGCCAAACCTAAAGTATTGGTTTAGTGTTCTGAAATTACTGGGCCAGAACCAAGACCAAAATTAGCTTCAATGCATATAATGCCTTTCTTGAGGCTATAGAAGAGGAGGTGGAAGAGGAAGGGAAGCCCAAGCATGATGAATTATATTTTTAATTTATTGTCATTCACTGCTTGGGAAAAACTTAGCAGGCAAGGCATTTGATTCATTTTTGAGACACGGAGTGCTTGCAAACAGCATATCCTCTTGGGTTTTTTCCCCTCTCAGCTCTCCTCTAACTCTTTCCTGGAGCCCAAGTGCAGGTGGAAAGGAGAATACGTGTAAATAACAACCCACATGGGCTGAATCCATGCTCTGCAGTCATACCAGCAGTTCCTCATTGTTTTCTAAGTATGTGTCATATGGAAATAGCTGACATATGTTTAATCTCTTTTGTTTTTACAGGACAGTTACAGACCTGTCAGTTGAAAAACATGGAAAGAAAATTTGGAGCACTTCTTGCACACTGGTAGTGTAGTCTGTCAGCAGCCATTTAGATAGTTTTGCCCACAATCAGATATAAGGCTTGGATGCAGATTTAAATTGTTTAACCTGAAGCCAAGGCACACCTTGCTTTCAATTACTAATGTTTATGGAGACATGGCAGGTATAGAAATACAGGTCAAAGAAAAGATCAGCAGATTCTCAGGATTGTTCTGTGAGAATCTGTTCCCAGGATCTGGTGGAGTTGGCTTAGGAAGGAGACTCTTCAGGAGAGGCAGGGACTAAGGAACTCATGAAGAACTGTTTGCTGCAGACTTTTAGAATGAAAATTTAGGATTAGAAATCATGCTGAGATGAACAGCTCACAAGTACTACAAGGTATCAGGTGAGATGCAAGGGCTTACTGTCCTTCCCATTGCAGTAGGTATGCTCCGGAGTCATTAGCTGCATCCATCACAAGACCCATAAAATCATGTTAGATTGAACCTTGCAATGCAGGCGATATTGATAGATTTTGTAGGAATGAACACGGATTTATTTCTTTAAATCTCCTTGACAAAAGACAAATATTTAATATTTTATTTTTATGTCTGTCCTTTGATCAAGTGTGGAATGAGTAGTGGTCCAGAGGGTAAGATATATCTTTGTACTCAGAAACTTAGACCTTTTGTTATGGTGCAGTATTAAGAGCATAGATTCATGAAGTGTCCAGATACTTGCTAAGCAGAGGACCCCAAGGCCACATCAGATATCTAACCCTTCCCACCTTTTCCTCTCAATTTCAAGGCAGAATGAGTACTGGGGAAGAGGTATAAATCTGTGCACTCATTCATTTCTAAATAGTGGTCAAAGAAATATCTGTTGTGTCAGGAGTATATTCACCAAAGCTGCAGGAGGGGGAAATACAACATTTTGAAGGAAAATTCTCACTTCACAACAGCTCTAAGAAGCACTGAGAGCTAGGAAGGGGAGGAGGGAGCAGTCAAGGGTTTAAAAATATCGTCAAGCAGATATCCTGAGAAGGAAAGAGGCCACTGACTGTCACTCAGAAGATCAGGCAGCAAAAAGGCATCCTGTCTCGATACTAGAGAAGCCAGATGGGCTCTCATAAGTGGCCTCCATATTACTTAAAGGCAACTTCCTTAACTGATGAACTGCTTTCATACAGAGCAGCTAGGCTGATTTTATTTTTGAGGATGAAAGGGTGGTAAAAATTACGTGCATGCAAGCTTCTAGGTTGGCTCAAATTATTTATATCTTTTCACAGTCTAAGCTTCTGTCAAGTTTAATTTCATTGCTTCTAAAAATGATATTCAAGACTGAAGTGCTAAAATGGGAAATACTGTCAGGGAAGGAAAATTTTCTGCTACTCAGTTCCACTTTTTTTTTCTAAACAAATTTATTTATTCTTCCGGAGCTCAGGTCATTTCATTTGAAGAATCTCTGCCATGCATTTGTTATGATACTAAAAAAGAAAAACATCTCGTATATAAAAAACTCCTACTAGAGTTTTTTAAAACTCCCCCAATATGCCACATAATATTTTTTAAGAATCTTCACTCGCACTGAAAAGTTTCTGTTAAATTTGGAAAGAACTCTTTCTCCTTCTGATTGTATTAAAGTCTGAACTTAGTTAGATGTAAATCTAATGAGAGCCACAATAAAGACACTAAACATGTTTGTTTGAATTATGTTTTATTGAGAGTATGTTCTCATGTTTTGGATTATCAATTCACTGTTTACACCACATTCCTTCAGACCTTTTGGTGGCTATTTTAGCAGGAAAAAACTCAGACAGAATTTCAAGACCCAGCAATGGAAGAGAATTGTCAAAAATATCAAATCGACAACCATAATTGATAATATTTTATAACTGATAATAATAATTGATAGCCTCGTAGGGTTAAGCAGATGTTTCAGAGTATCTTCTTGTAATACAAGTTGCCTTGTTGGATGGACAGATGAATACAAGAAAAGACGACCTCTTTCTGAACATCCTGAAATCACCACAAGCATTCCCATGCTTTCAGTGTCTGCAGAAGGTGCGGAACAGATGCTGCATTTTTGGTTTTTACTGCAAACAGACACTTGTGCCTGTTCGTTCTCCTTCTCCTTTTATGTTCTGCACCTGCCTTTTTTGAAACAGTGGCTTCACCTTGCTGAAACTAATTATCAAATGTGTCCAAGTTAAAACAAATCTTAATCTGGTCTGTTAATTAAGTTATAGTGCTATCTTTTCTTTCCTAAGAGTGAAAAAATGTTTGAGTTTTACTCTGCAGCCTAATTTGAATGAAAGTTCTTAATTATACATAATGTGACTTGCAGAGGAATCTGGCTCCAAAAGATGTATGAAAACATTTATATAGAATAAAGAGCTTTGAATTGGCAAACTGATTTAGGTATCAGTTTTAATGTAAAAATAAAATCTCTGGTGCTTGAAACTACATTTAGGTTTGGGTTTTGTTTTTGTTTTTTTTATAGAGCTTTTATTTATATACTTGAACATCATTGGTGCTTCTATGCCATGTGTAGACCTCTAAGAGGTAATCCTTAATTTACCCGTGTAGTTGGAAAGGTTTGCTAACAAACTAAAGTAATTTCTTTAGCTCTGTATTTCCTGTTTATGTTGGAATGATAGATGTTTCTTCATTAGCATCAAGAAGGAAGGAGCTGGTCATCTATGAATAACTCATTTTCATTGTAATCACAGAGCTGCAGGGTACACAGGGTAATTATTTAGCATCTAATGTTTTGTTGTGTTATTGTGTTCCTACCGGAATTCACTGATAGAAGTGTTTATAAATATATTTAGCTTTATGTGATGCTATATCTAAGTAGAACCTAGACTTTTTTGAATATTCATATTAGAAGTGTCATTCTCATTTGTTGTAATTTGCTTTAATTTCTATTTGCTTTCAAATTTGTTTTCCCAGTGACAGATTAAAAGGTATTTGAGCACCTCATGCTTATTGACTTGAGGGAGAAAAGTAGACAGATATGTTGGAATTGGCTTGAAGTCCTTAATGTATCTACAGAAAAGGACTTAAGAAAGCACAGACAAGAGAAATACACAACTTCTTGCCCTAGCTGCACTGTGGCAAGTTTCATCCACATACTAGTTCTGGATTTGGCTTCTAATTATCAGTTTGGTTTGGTGCTACAAGTAAGAACCAAGAATATTAGTAGATTTCTTCTGATGGTTCAGAAATGCAACCATATTCAGTAAATCCTATATACTAGTCATCAAGACTGATACGACTTTCAGGATAAAGCTGAAGGTTTTCTTGTGAAAACATCTTTTTCTTTTTTTTTTTTTTCACAGTAGGGTAAACCTGATGGTTTAATGGATCAGCAATTCTTTGAGAATCTTTTACCCAAAAGCTAACAGGGAAAAAAAAAGTGAAATGTAGTTAGTACAAAGTGTCACCTGAATCACTTATATAACATTCCTCCCACCGCACTGTTCATAATATCTTCAAAAAAGCAGTTGAAGAGCTACAACAAAAGAGGTAATGTAAGGGAAAAGCCTGAGATGTGGAATGACAGCACAAGAGGTACAATTTTTGCTTCAACTCAAAAAATAAGACCAAGGTGTTTCCAGGTCATAAACAAACCAGAAACCTTTGTGTAAGAAAACCAGCATCTCTGTTCTTCTATAGCGTAGTGAGCATGTGTTCACATATTTGTACATAAATATATATGCATTAGTCAAGTAACCATGGTTTTTGCCCACAAATCAGTAGTAAAATGATGGTTAACACAAGCAATATATTTGCTGATCTAGGATATCAGACGTGAATTTGCCTCAGAGTTGGAAACAGAGTCAAATTTCATCAATAGCTATATTTTAATACAAGTCATTTTGCTGGGAAAGTGACTAAACCTGCAGGTCCTCTCCATCATGCCACTTGAAACTGTTTCCTTAGCTGATGCTCAGAGTGATGCCCAAAGGCACCAATAGGCAGGGACCTTCTACCCTCACCCTCTGCCCATGGGTCCAGGACCTCCATTTAACCAAAGCCCTGGGTCCTCGGTCTGTCTTTTGGGTAAGGTGGTTGCTGCACCCATTTTTAGTCTTGCCTCCTGCTGTCCCTGGCTGGGTGAGAGTCCTAGGGCTTTCTGGAGGGTCCCTGTCTTGGTTAATTTCTGGCTGTGCGTTTGGCTACCAATGAAGCTGTTTCCAGCACACGACATTTTTGTCCAGCTGAGCCACTGCAGAACTGTGCTGAGGTGGGTGAGGATGCTACCCTGCCAGGTCACCTTCTGCTCCCCGCCCCTTTCCCTGCTGCTTCCTGGTAAAAGAAGTATACTTTAATATTTTTTAATATACGTTTCTTTTCTATTTCCACCATAAAGTCTCTTCAGCTAGAGATGGAAGAAGCAAGAGTGTTTTAAGGAGTTATTTTATAATGTATAGTTGCATTAGAATGCTATTATGATATATGTTTTAAACAACATGAAAGGATGGAAAACAAAACAATAAGCCACAGCTCGCATGTTTTAGTGTGCACTACTCTGATCTGCAGTTTGCTGACAACATAAGACGTCAGGGTGAGATATTTATATTAATTTAATCTTAATACCCTATTGTGCTTTACCGTTTTGCTTTATTTTCTTCAGTCAACTTTTATGCTTTGTCAAAATGTTCCTTGACTTTCTCCAGAAGCTATAGTCAGGACTTTACAACCAGCAGCCTTTGCCATTCTCTTCTAATTTTGCAATTCTGCCCTGGTATTGTGAAACTGGGAGATGGCTTGAAGCAAAACATCTCTTTTCTATAAGACATATAGTTAATCAATTTATGCAACTAATAGAGGAATGGATTTGAATGTTCTTCCACACAAATAAGAGCTATGCACACAAGTAATAGTTTTCAAGCACTTAACAATATAGTTTAGGTATAAAAATATCTTTCATAAGCTTCCACCACCCATTAGAGAATTCAGGATGTCTTGACAAGATTGACTGTGAAAGTAAATGTACCTGACCCGTTGAACAACATGGCTGGAGGGAATTATGCTAGGATGAGTCGTCTTTCACTGAAAAGACAACTGCTTGTCAGCAAGAGGCATTGTGTATCTCATGGCATTAGCTTCCCACCCACCCTGCTACTTACCTACCAGCTTACCAGACACTTGCAATGGTGTGCTTTCTAGCTGGTGATATATCAGCTACTGAAAAAGACTTATTTACATCTAAGTCATCATTCAAGGCAAAGTATGGAAGTGGTGTAGTTTCTGTCTTAAGAGTAACACCTGACCCTTGCCAAGAGAGAGGGTCTAGCCTGGATGGCTTCCTGGCAATCCTTTTCAGTCTTGCCATTTGTTAATTCCTTCAGATAAGAGAATGATTATTCTTTAATCATCTTCTATGCCATGCTGGGCTGCTTTAATCTTTCTGTTAGTATTTCTGTCCTTTACTTTCAGCTTAGTTCTAGCTGCAGCACTGACACATATAGCCTCAGTTACTGGAAGTCCATACTGCTTCAATGCAGCTGTATTATCTTTGGGGTCTGCTCTCCAAGGGCTGTTTTGTTATTTAACAATTTATTTTGTTATTTCTATTTAATAATATAAGTGTATTACAGCACTACATTACGCTCTTTATGAAAGTCAGGTATATTCAAATACAAAGAAAATCTTGTAATGCCTATGTTAAAAATAAATATGTATTTTTAATTGTAAAAGCAATTTAGTTTTAGGGAGGGTGTAGGGTTTTTTACTGATCTATTGTCTGCTTAGATTTACAGGTATTAGGGCATGGCCAGAAGGCTTTGTGTATAGGTATCTCTGTAGTAAAAGGACTCCTCTGACAGAGGTGTCACTAATTACAGTTGTGGTGGATTTGACATTTATCCTGAAATTTCTAATTTATTATCAAATTATGTACACTGTTAGATGTCTGTAGATATATAATTAATATTTTCAAAAGGAGTGTGTTTTGTTTTAGCCAATAGGTTACTCTTTCAGTACTTTGTGTGAGTAATGAGGTGTCATTACCCTGACTTATTTCTTTGTCGTTGGCAAATTTTATTAAAGTACTGTAGAGGCAAACAGACAGTCTAAGTGAGCTTCTGCAAGTTGCAAGTAAAACGTAAGCACCTAAAAGTTGGTACAAGTGCCTGCGTAACATTGAAAACAATACTGCAGGAGCTAAACATTATTTTGTTTTTTCAGTACTATCTTGCTCTACTGAACAGGACAACTGTGATTCAGTGCAGGAAAAACTGTGCAACAGAAGGTGTCAAACTCCAGTGACAGGTGAAAGACTTTTGTTGGATTTTTGCATGCTTCTCCTAGAAAAAATGGTCTTGTTACAGTGCTTCCATCTTCTGCAGTGTTTCTGCTCTCTAATGACCTCTTTTCCTACATCAGCCTCTTCCTGATCTTTACCTTTTCCACATACAGCTTGGCTTGGACAGCCCAGAATTAAAAGCAAGGTATGCTCCAGCTGGGACTCTAACAAGCTTTTGGTAGCCTGTAATCAAATATGCTTTTATAAACTGAGGAAAATCCGACCTCATCATGTGGCTAAAAGGTCACGAAGGAACACACAACATTACAGAAGTGGGTTTAGTGATTGAGTAGCTGGCACCCCTCTGTTCCACTTCTGTAACAATCTGCTTATGGAGCCTGGCATCACAGTTCTTGTAAAGCACCATGTTTCAAAAGGTATATGTGTAAACCTTATGATCTTCTATGATCACAGAACATTAGGAGTTGGAAGGGACCTCGAAAGACCATCTAGTCCAACCCCCCTGCCAGAGCATAATGCCCATGAATCAACTGTGTTTTGCTTTTCTCACTTTTTCTCCAGAAGTTTAGGTGTTTGTCTGAAAAGGAAAACTCCCAACAATTAACAAGTTCAAAACCAGCTGCTTTTTGTGCTTTGGCTGCAAAAACAAAAAGCAGCATAATGCGGTGGTGTTTTTCAGGTGGATTTTCATGGAATGCCCTAAAATTTAGCAGGTATTAGAGTTTTCTACTGATTTTTCTGTGTCATAGAAGAGGTTTACAATTAATAATTTTCACCATAGGAGAACTCAGAGAAGGTATCTATATGGAGACACAAAAATCTATCGTGCCTGCACACAAAGACAGTCTTAGTCAAAAATATTTTCCTTGAAGACCTTCTTTTGAGGCTATTGATATAAATGCTGATGGAGCTGTGCCCACCTGCATCAATGAAATTCTACCTCTGGTTGTCTGGTTAATAAATTCAAGAAGAACTTTGATATGTAAAATCATTATCAGTTACAATTCCCTTCTCAGTATTTTAGAGTACCTCCCTCTACTTCTCTTGGGGTAAGCCACATAATATGTTGTTATAGAGCTTGATTATGGTTTTATTGATGTTTTCCATGTTATAGTTCCTCATCCTGCTTAGGATCAACATTGTGGAGCATTGACAGTAATACTTCCAAAAGCAAAGACCAGAAGGAAAGACCCACGCTCTTAACTCATTTAGAAAACAGAACATGTCTGAAAACTAAATCGATTGCTGGACAAGTAGAAGAGTCTGTGACTCCAGCGTGGTAAGTGTTTGGCACCTTCCTCAAGAATGGCAATATTCAGGGGGCTCAGAGGTAAAGGCTTGAGTTATCTTATGTGTCATGAAAATTAGAGTTTAGGGGTTTAATCTACTTGAGGCAAAGGTAGGGAGGGGATGGTGACTGACATGCATAAACCAATAGGCTGTATTTACACAATGCTTTAAGTAAGATTGTTGAACTGGGTTGAAATACTACTGCAGTTTTGTGCAGTACTTCCTACATCACGTTTTGCTTTGTATTTGCATTGAGCTTGAAGAGCTGCTCTAACAGCAAAAAACCAAATACTGAGATCAACGCCTTGCCTGGTTTTCTGTGGAGTTTTTGGACCTTTGAGAGGTGAACCACAGTCAATACTACATAGATAATACTAAAGAAAGTTTTCCCTGTAAATAGATAACTTTATCTGGTCCTGGAGAGCACAGCCCTACAAGTTAACTTTTTTTTTTTTAAAGAAAAAGTATGTTTTATATTTTTGCACTTAGAGGACACTTTCTGGGGAGATATATCTTTGGATATTCCCATGTTACTGATCTTCTAAAACAGAGGGATTAAATGCTGAGTTCCTTTCTTGTTTTTGTTTTGTCCAGAAAACATTTTAAACTGTTTGCTTCTCCTTCAATTTGGTGCTGATGGCCCAAAGTATTTGTTAATCTTAACATAAGAATATAATCTCTGGGAACATTCTGAAGTCACAGAAAATAATTTTCCTTCAGCAAGGAATAAACTGAAAGAAGAGACTGGTGTCTCCACATGTACTCAGGAAGGAGTGTTTTGGTACAGGTTGGCTGCTACAAGAACTAAGGATATTTTATACAGACTAATCAAGGCTAATTTTCACTACAAAAGGAAGCGAGCGAAGAAGTGTAAGTTGAGTGAATTAGTTTTCTGCTTGTAGGTTTTGCCCTAACCTGCACATCAAGAATGGTGCAGTATAATTACTTTTTTTTTTTATTTACCCTGCAGTATGATTGGGGTCTCACCTGTGTTTGAAGAAACATTTGTGTATGGAACAAAGGTGCTCTAGGTGAGCTGTAAATCAACGTCTCTGTGGATTTGCATTTGAAGGATCTTGATTGCAGGTCATCAGAGAGACAAGCAAGTATGATCACTTTAGGATTACACATGTTGCCAAGGAGCGTTTATGATTACAGACCAAGTTCTACCGAATAATCAGGAAACTCCTTATATTTTACACTTAAAGTATTATTACCAGTGTTTGGGTTTTGGGTGGGTTTTTTGTTTTCTATTTTAATACATAGCTTCACAGTAATGCTTGCTATCTGTGGTATGTTTATGTGAAACATTAAAGGAACCTGATGAGTACTTAGATAAGGAGCAATGATAGAAATTTGGTAGTATTTATCTATACCAGACTAGAAAGAATGAGAATCTATCCCTCCTTCCTCAGATACTCTGATAACAGAATGCCTTCCCATGTCTCAGGATATGAAGTAACAACTCTCAAGCAGTCTTAATTTTTTTTCACTTTTTAACTGAAAATGCTATGATGTTCAAAATAAGCAGTAGGAAAACAGCCATTTGGAAAAAAAAATGTTTTATGATGTGTTAGTTTGTTTCTATAAGATAACAAATGGGATAAATGTCTGAAAAGTAGTTTTAAAATACAGTTTCACTAGAATGTATGCAGTTCTTTAGGAAATGAAACAAGCAATAATTTTGTTTACAGTCTTATGCAATGCCTTAATTGGGACATTTTCTCCTTTTTTAGAGAAAGAAAAAATAGCCTTAGTAATTTATTATTTAGAGTGAAGTACATTAAAAAGGATGCAGTTAATATTATAGTCCACTATGCAAATCCCCCCAAAATCATGTCAGAATTTAAGCAAAACCATCATTCAGCTTTTGTCTTCTTTCAGTATAATGAAGTGCACTCAACCCCAACTCCCCCAAACTCTCTTTTATCAACCTCCTGACTTAAATTCTTTTTCTTTATAGATTTAAAAAATGTGCATTCAAAGTTTTACAGTTTTCTCTGTCCATTAGATTTGCTTTTTCTGTGGAATTAAAAAAAAACCAAACCAACAAACCAAAACAACACAGTGTCATCTGGCTTTCAGATAAATATTTAATCACTCTCCCCATACCCATTCAGATGGATCATAAATGTTTCCTATTTTCATACAACAGACTGCCCATTAAAAATGGGTTTATCTTTTGACTGGCATAAGGTGATCGTCATTTTTGCTTTTATCATCTTTTTCATTTCTAGCCAAGTCTGCTCTTGAACAGCTCATGGTATCAAAAGCTACAGATATATATTAATGAGATTCAGTGAAAGAAAACCAGTATACATCATTTCAATAGTGCTTGGCGTTTTAACTTTTCCTTTAGCAATACATTCAATAACAAATAATTTTAGTATTTATTTGGCCCAGAATATATTTTCTCACATTGTTAATTCTTTAAATTCTTTTTTCATCTATTTGTTGTGGGGTTTTATTTTACAAATCACAACTTAAGTTTCTAATGAGACTTAAGTACAATAAGAAATAGCTGTGGTTTTCTGTAAGTTGATTCATCTTTACAGAATCTTTTAAATGAAATTCAAATAATTCATTTCAAATACGCATCAAGTTCAGACTTTTACTGTGAAACAAATGATGACATAAAATTTATATTGCATATATTAAGAAGAGAAGACAATGAACTGAATGCCTCAGTCATAATCTTTATGCACTTATCCCACATGGGGTGAAGAATTATGTTTTCAGTTCTGCAAGGACAGGAAAACCATAATGCAAAGAGGTCAGTAAGAATTTCACCATCACTCAGAGTTTGTTCTGTGGGCAGCAGGCAACAGAAATATGTAACGTTAAAGCATTTCCCTTTTCCTTTCAGCACAGGAAAGCTAATCAGAGCAACGCCATGCCATCACACATCGTGCTAATTATCACGCCTTGGTAGCACATGAACTGCTGTGCCTGAGAGCGCAGCACCACTGCCAGATGTGAGCACAGGCGAGGAAGGCTGCAGACACCGCTGTTTCACATCAGCCCTACAGCACAGTGCAGAAGGCTACAATCTTCTCCCTCCATACCCACACTCCGGTTTCTTCTCCGTGTCATGTAGAGGTACAATTAAAGCAGTGTAAGTAAAACTGTATGTATTGAATAGTAGCCATGCTTCATCATATGGAGGTTCTTACTGCCCTATTTCTTGGTCCTCTGATAAAGTAAATATTAGGAAAATGATACTTGTGCCTATGACCTTCCCTGGTGCTGTGCTATATGCTTCATATAGCATTGATATTCATTTCCTCAGACATGACTGAAAATGGAAAAAACACCTCCGAAGTCGCTAAATTATGTAATTCAAGGAGAAGGAAGAGCCACAGGAATTACAAATGAAGAACAAAACCAGGCATGTTTAGTTTACAGATAAAGTGTATTTGGTGTGTGTATATATATATATATATATATATAGTCTGTAAGGTAAACACTAAATTCTAAGGGTTAGGAAACCACTTTTTAGTTGTATTATTGTCATTGCTGTGGCAGTTACCTGGACGTAAAGAAGCACCTGGAAATGACCATCAGCAGGGTATGTTTATTAGAAGGTGTTGTGGTCTTTAGGAAGGCCTGAAAATCATTAAAGCTGTAGGCAAACCCAGTATAACCATGGCATTAAGTCTGGGTAAGATTTAACAGTAGCACTTTACTGCAGGTTAGGCTTTCACTTCTGCTACATGATCCTGAATAGAAAATAGAGTTATTCCATTAGTTGGAAACTGGACTCTTTCTCTGGAGCCACAACCTGGTAGTCACTGGAAATAAGAACTTGAACATTTGTGTGTGACAAATGCAAGTAAACTAAATTCCTTCTGAGAAAGGTACCAGTAGTGAATGGGTACAAGGTGGTGAGGTCTGACAAATAGAGTAACAAGGCAGAAATGGAGCAACTCAGACATGCTAGAGTGGAGAAATGTAAAAACTTGGTGTTTTTAAACAGAATACAGTATTTCTGAGACTGGAGAAATACTTTAAAATATTGGACATATGAACAGTGGTTGGATTAGATGACCTTTAAAGGTCCCTTGCAACTTAATACATTCTATGATTCCATGATTCTGTATTAAGAAAGTGCTTATTTAATCCATTTGTGGATTTATAAAGCAGAAACATCATCCTCAGCTGTCTGAAAACATGGATACTTTTATTTTAAAATCCTATGAATTCTGAAAGAGAGATAAAGACAAGCCAGTAGGTAAAGCTGTAATTGCTATAGTATTTTTATACATTGTCAGGTTAAGGGTTTTTAAAATGAAGACTTTTCTGTATCAGGTGACAATTCCATTTAAATAGGAATAGACTAGTAACTTGCATTAAGGCAACACAGTCCTATAAAGAAGCCTCAAATGAAACTGCACTGTTGGTATTCTACTCCCAGTAAACTCCTGCTGGAATGTTATCTGACACACTTCTGACTGGCTTTCGCATCTTGTCCTATTAAACTAACAGTTGAGGAAAATTGGAAAAGTCTGATTCGTGAATAGGTACATAGGGTCTAACATACGAAGTATTTTTCTGGAAATGTAGAAAATCAGAGCTCTAAAGCTAAAGTATCCATTGCAAATGAGAAAGGAATAAGTAGAAACACTGCTTGTTAAATATTATTTTATTAAAGAAATGGCTCATTAGCCTTTTGTGTGACTCATGAAGCCATCATCAATCAGCTATGTAATTTGTAATTATATCGCATTTCTCTGCTGACATGGGTGCAAAAAAATCCATAGTCAGAATTTGATTAACTCTGACTCAAAGGATTGCTAAAGGATATTGGACTTTACAGTCATGATTTTGGAAAATGACTAATTTGCACATCTTAATATTTGGATTTTCAAATGGAGATATTGGCAAGACTACTGCGGAAATAGCAAGGGACCCACCCTTGGCAAGCCAGCCCCTTTAAAACCAGCTCAATGCCTTCCTTCTTTAATGTCCAACATTAAAACCATTGTAGAACAATTCAGAAATCCAGCAGTAGAAAATTATTAAACAAAATAGTGTGTTTCTTAGTGCCGCAAAGTGGCAATTTGTAATGAACCTGTAGTGTAGCTATGGGTATTTTCAATATGCACATATACATTAACCCCATTTAAAAGCATGACACATTGAGTAAAAAATGAAAATTATTTTTTCCATCCTTTATAGTTATTTTTAGATGCATTTCCTTCTGTTTACTTGGCTCTCCGACTGCAAATGAGAATATGTATCTTCTCTTCTACCTGCTTTTTGGGGCGTGTTATTCTTATTGCTATCACCAAAGTTTGAATGATCTCCTTACTTGTTTTGAGGGTGTGGGGTTTTTTTTTTTAATACAGAATTAAATCAAGAACCTTTCAATATTACACGCTATTGTCTCTCCAAAGTGTTATTCCACGGTTCTGCCACATCCCATTCTCTCACACATCTCCTCTAAATTCCTCGCCCTCCCTCCCCAGCCCCCAAGGAAATCTTGAGTTGGTCCAATGACAGCATGCTAAAGGCATTTATATATTTGAAAGTCACTCTAAGAGGTGTTTCTCAGACTGAGCTTCAAAAGTTTAGGTTGCTTTTGAACAGCTGAGATTGAGACTTCCAGATACTAACAGCTTGGTCAAATTTCAGTGACTATTCATAAAATTGCTGGCAAAGCCCATATTTCCTCAAATGAGATGATGTGTTGTCTTTTCCAAGTTTCCTTTCCTTTTGTTGACTTTCCCAAGTCCTGCTTACAAATTTAAAGGAAAGCTTAGAATTTTTAAGCTCTCTCAAATTACATAATTCCTTTCTATTTTTAGATATCCAGAATACTTTTCAGTATTTTCTGTTCCCAAAGAGAGCCTAGTAAGGAAACACAACGTGAGAAATTTCAGACCAAATGCCTGAAGACTGGTGATCACAGAATCACAGACTGGTTCGGGTTGGAAGGGATGTCCAAGCTCATCTAGTTCCAAGTCCCTGCCAGAGCAGGGACACCATCCACTAGCTCATGCTGCCCAAGGCCAACCTGGCCTTAAACACTGCCTGGGCCTTCCCACCCTCACAGGGAAGAATTTCTTCCTAATGTCTACCCTAAATCTTCTCTCCTTCATTTAAACTCATTACCCATTGTCCTATCACTCCATGCCCTCATGAACAGTCCCTCTCCAGCTTTCTCCCTGTAAAAGGTCCTTCTCCAGTGACATGATAAGCAACTGGAGAACATCATCCCATAAGGAACAGAATCTGGTAAGATGAAGTTATGGTTACTGCATGTGTGTTGGTTGCTATGGAAAAAAAAGCCACATGCACTAGTTAGCTGTATGGAAGATACTGCTACATTCAACATTACTTAAACTTACCATTCCAGCTCAAAGAATCTAAAATGCTGGCAAGGAAGGAAAGTGGGATAAGGAAAATCATCAGCCTACAAATTAAACTGTGAAACTATGTTTCTCTGTGGTTTGAAAAGAAAAAGCCATTTTAAAAACATGTGACCACATTCACAAAATCACAGAGTGGCTGAGGAGGGAAGAGACATCTGGAGGTTATCTGGTCCAACCCTCCCACTCAAGTAGGACCACTTGGTTGGAGATCTGGTTGCCTGGGGCCATGTCATGGACTTAGAATATTGCCAAGGATGAAGACTCCACAGCCTCTCTGGGCAAGGTGAGCCACTGCTCAGTCACCCTCACAGTAAAAATGTGATTTCTGATGTTCAGCAGGTACCTTCTGTGTTTTAGTTCACGTCGATTTCCTCTGGTCCTGTTGCTGAATAGGCTGACAAGAGCCTACTTCCACCCTCTTTGCACCCTCTCTTCAGGTGTTTATATACACTGATAAGTTTCCCCTCTGAGTCTTCTCCAGACTCAACAGCTCCAGGTCTCAGTCTTTCCTCATATCATCTTTCCTTATCATCTCTGTGGTCTTTTGCTGGACTCTCCAGTATCTCCATGTCTCTGTACTGAAGAGAACAGAACTGGATACAGTGATCTAGGTGTGGCCCCACCAGTGCTGAGTAGAGGGGAAAGATCACTTTCCTTGACCTACTAGCAACACTTCTAAAGCCAACCAGGATACCATCTGTAGTCTTTGTGGCTCATGTTCAACGTGGTGTCCACCAGGATTCTCAAGGACTTTTCTGCCAAGCTGCTTTCCAGCTGGCAGGCCCCCAGCATATACTGGAGACATGGGTTGTTCTTTCCCAGGTGGAAAACTTTGCAATTCTCATTGTTGAACTTCATGAGGTTCCCATCAGCCCATTTCTCCAGCCTATTGAAGGTCCTTCTGGATGTTTCAAAACATCAGCAAATAAAAATGGGCACAATAGAGTTTTTTGCAAATGAAGCAAGGTAAGTTCACTGCACCTTGCTCGCAGCTGAATGTTCTAGATATGTGGGTTAAGTATTCATCGATTTTATGAGTATACAGTGGATAAAGCTGGAAGGAATCCTAGGAATGTGGGTCGCTCATGGCTGTTTATGTAGACAAGTACTCCATGTTCTCTGAAAACAAAAATTAAGCAGCATCAGGACTTCAAATATGACATTTTTGTTGTGTTTCTTCTCAATGCCACAGTTTGCTCAACTGTCCAGTTTCAACAACTCTAATTTCCTCTGTGTGCGTACAAAGTATGTTTGTTTCAGTCCTTAGAGAACTGAGCTGAAAGGAGCTTTGATCCTCTCTCAAACTTACCATGGATTTCAGGGCTTGTTTGAGAGATGTCTTTTGGAATTATCAGGTATCTCTGATGCTGCAGGCAATCCAATCAATCAATTAAAAATATTTTGAAAAAGCATACCCATTTGTACAGTTGTATGGTATGAAACTGCAGTTTTTAAGGAGTAGTTGAGTGGATCAGTCCACAAATACCTATCTGAATAAGGCACTTCAACATTTCTTCATTAGAAGGCAAACCGATGGCTGTACAATGAATGTAGACAAGACTTCATGACAGAGATGGAAAGAAATTTTACCCACGAATGGGTAACTGATAGATGTGTCACCTGTTTATGCAGTGGATTTGATACTTCATCACTGGCTGTCCTTCAGCCTTTCAGAAAGACACCCAGAGATGGTATAACAAACATACAGCAAGAATCAAACTGGGGAAGAAGGCATTATGTGGGGTTATTTTGATGGTACTATGCTGAAGGTCAGACCAAATAACAGTTCTCCATTCAGCTCACGGAAGTCAAAATACTTTATGGTGTTCTAGTATTGACTTCACATACAGGATACAAAGCTCCTGTCTCTGACTCTTCAATTGTTGTAATTGAAACTAGGAACCACAGAACAAGCATTCAAATACTTGCGCATAATCAACACTGATGGGCTGACAAATGTCAGGAACATAAAGAGAACAAAATAAGTGAGTATATAAACACTTTTCATGAATTTGTGGTTTGTACTTATCTTTAAGAAAGTCCTTTCTAATAGGCTTGCTCTTCAATCCTCCCTCTGACTCTTACAAACAAACTCAGTTTGATGTCCTTGACAAACGAGCAGACGATATAGACAAGTTAATGTTTCAGGTAAATGTCTGTTACAGCTCGTGCCTTTACTATTTTATATCTGGCAGAACTTACAGCTGTTAATTGGACCCTCAGCCCACTGTACAGTGGTGCCTGCTTACGCAGCAGTACAACACAAATGAAGCTGTGCTAACTTACTAACTTACAGCCTAGCCCTGTTTGTCTAGGATTGATTGCAGTTTTAGGGAAGATACTTGATTACTAGCTACACCGAGCTCACAAACAGAACCTGTCTCAGTACAGAAATGCAGACACCTTGAGCTGAATGGTTTAAATGATGAAAACAAATGCATACATTGCACACAAACTCAAGGGATTTTCGAATCAGTGAAGCCTGCAGCAGTGTCATTCTTACACTGTCCTGAACGGGAAAAATAAAAAGCTTCGGTTTTCACTACAGGCATGTACTAGGAAACAGCCCCACGCTGTGGACACAGCACGTACTGGCAAAATAGCACGCAAATTTACTGATTTGATGTACTTGAGCTGTCGCTGTCTCTGTCTCACCCAGCGCTGACAGGATATACTGAAAATTACTGGGTTGTCATCCGTTTATCATCACTTATTTTCACATTGCATTCTAGAATATTGGGAAGAGGAGCAACATCCTTTCAAAAAGACAGTTGGTAGATTTGGATATTGTTTTGGTTTGTTTAGCAGGGAAAATAACAACTGCATAAATTCTGTAAGAAAAGCTGTTGAATGGTGTGCATGCTTCAGGGAGAAGAACTCAGTAGTGCCCCTTTCTAGACAAAGTGGAGGTCCCACAGTTGGTAATCAAGACCAAACACTAAGCTGAAGCATAATAATGATCTCCATGAGATTTGATGAATGCAATGATTTTAACATTTATTTTCTTAAAATGAAGGGTTTTCAGAATTTTCTAATGATTCAGCAGACTTGGATCTATAGCTGTCCACAGGATGTTGTAGAATCTTTCTTCTCCTTCTAGGAAGCTTTTTCTGACCTGATCCTGGATCTATGATCTCCTTCCTTTCACTCTATTTTGAGAGTGGAAAAAAAAACCCTTTCTAGACATTTATTCCAACACCTTCTGTAGATTAAGCTGTGGAGTGAAGCTTCTCTGGACAAAGGGAGTATCCTTGGTAGCCACCCACTGTCCAGCATCATATCTGGAGCTGAAAAGGAAGGTTGCTTCCCAATGTGAAGCAAAACCCATATGTTTGGGCATGAAGAAACACATACTCCACCTAATCCCATGAGCTTCCTCTCTCCTGTGAGGCCTATTAAAAGTTATTCTAGTACTCTTTATTGGACTCTAGCTATTAAGTGAATACCTTCAAACTTTAGACTCTTCAAGTTAAGTAATTGTAAGCAAAGCTGGGGAAAAAACGAGCATGCACTAGCTATTGTTCCTAGTGACTCACAGTATCATTTCCCAGAGTGACTGTACTGGTGAGGCTCCAGGGCTCCTCCCTTCAGAGCAGATGGTAGAAAATTTTCAATTTAGCATTATTATTGTGTGACACCAGCCATCGAGACAAGTTTACATAACAATATAGAGCCAAGACCCCTGTCAGAAAGTTCTCACATCTTGTGGGAAAATAGTTTTAAAAAATATGGGGACTTTAAATTGCTGAGGGATTCCTCCTCCACTAAAATATGTAAAAGTGACTTTTATTTTAAAATAGAGCTCTAGACAATAGTAACGTAACATCTTCCTTTATGTCATCACCAAAATTAACTGCCTATTCACTTCCAAACATTTGTTTTCCACAGAGATGGATTCTGTGTTTTCCACAGAATAAAGTCTGACATATATGCTTTAGTGGTTTCTATAAAGCCTATCTAAGGAATCAGTGTCCAGCCACTCTGTACTGTTGCACAGAGAACTGCTCCGCATTTACAGTTGCTGTAAGCTGTCGCAAAGGAGTTTGGCCAGGATGGTGCAAAATCTCCTGTGCTATGGATCTGCTGAGGAGACAGAGAAGGAATTTATTACCTAACTTCCTCTGGTTCCCTGCGGAGCCAAATTGTTTCTCAGGTAATAACTTAGCAGAACAGGTACCTGGCAAACTTGCCAAAGAGTAGCAATTCCTCCCTAGACTTATATTTTAAATATCTTAAGGGCATTCCTGCCATTGGAAAGTGTCTCTGAATACAACTTGTACAGCAGAAGTTGTGTTCTTTTGAATGGAATAATTAGCTTCTTGGCCAGAAAACGCATAGAAACCTGTCCTCATACACAAGTGGATAAAAATAGGTTAAAAAAAAAAAGGCCTTCCTTGTCCTCTTAAATTATTGCAATTAAAGAGATAGAATTACAAAATAAGAATTTAAATGTGCAGTACCCCATAGCAAATAATTTGCATGAGCCTCCTTCTTTTCTAAACCATACATTCAACACCTAGATGCATATTTAATTCTGATGTCTCATTCTTGCATAGTGCCACATGACTCATTTTGGCAGGTGGGTTTTTTTATGAATTAGTAAAATGATAATAGAAACTAGCAACATAATGGTGCTTTGTATATTAATATTTATAAGGATGATGTGATATGTGCTTTGAAATGAGCTTGGTATTATTTTAAGTGATTGCAAATTATGTATTTTATTTGCAACGTGAAGATAAATAGTCTTGAGAATATGCCTTAAATGGTTAGGCTAAACAGGAATTACCGTTTGGAAGCATACTTTAAAATCAATAGAGGCATCTAGTGGAAGCACTTGAGGACTGCAGCTGCCAGGGAATGCATCGATGTACAGCTGATTTTCTCACATTGCTTCTTCCCGAATTGAATGTCATGAATTGAATGACAAATGCCAACCTCTTCAGGTTTTATTTAAGAAGAGGCAAATCTTAAATTTAATATGTTAGCACTGTGAAGCAAATGTGATTTAGGAGCCTTAGACATATTTTTCAAAAGTGATCTAAGCGACTTGGGCCAGAGCAGCCTTTATGTGCACAATGCTTATGGCGCCATTTCTTTAAGACATGTGCCTACCTGCAGTGCAATTTATAGTCCTTGACTACGTAAGCTATTAGATTGCATATAAAACATGATTGAATTAGGCATGCAGAAAAGTGATCTTTCAGTCAGCTGCCTGAATAAGCAGCCACTCAAAATGGCCCACAGGAAACACTGAGGATAGGTGCAAGTCTTTGACACAGAATCTTGCCACAGTGGTAGATCGAAGGGTATGGTTTCCAAGCAAGACCCACAGCCTCAAACTCTTTCTGACCTAAGGTTTTTTTTTTTTTTTAAAGCTGACTGGTTGAAGAACGGAGTGTCAGACTTCCTTCGAAATACAAGAAAATAAGCACTCCTTTCCACTCTCTTACCCAATACCTCAATAGTTACATGACTCTCTCAGAACATAGGAGAGGAAGTTCAATTTCCTTCTCTTCCTGGCAGCACACCTGAACATTTTTTATTTCCTATTATATGCTCCAGGGAAGAAGACAACTCAGTGGAAACCCAAAAGCAAGCTGCTCTTAAACCCAAGAAGAAACCCAAACAATACCCAGACCAAGAGCATACAGAAAGCATGGAGTCCAGGGCTTAGTGACACATTTGTCTGCTTTTTAATTTTCCCTTCCTTTAGGCTGTAGGGCAAAACACCATAGAAGCATCTGTACTAGATCGTTCAGAACACATTACAGTGTTTGTAGGCTCCCTGCTCGAGCTTAATACACTGTGCCAGTTACACAATCAGCCCAAAACACCCAAGATGGCTGTGGGTCCTGCTGTGGTTGTGACAGGTCCTTGGGATATCCAAGCCATTTCTCAATAATACTGTACTGCCCGGCAGTGGTATCTGTTGTCAGCTGGGCTTTATGGCATGAGGAATACAAACTTCATTTTCCAAGGTGTGCAGACGAGTTAAGTGGCCAGGTGACTTCACACACTTTATTCCCTTACCAACCACATAACTGACATGGGATTTTCAAAATGTAATTTTTGAACATGCTTCAACTCTTACACACGCATCCTTACAGAAGGACATTAGGCTTCAGTAGGGTGTGGATCCTCACAATGGGTGAGGATCTCAGGTTAAATTTTATTTAAAGTATCAGGCTCTTTTTTTACTATTCCTCTCCTTGAGTGAAGGAATTAATCATAAAACCTACCCTCACAACTTTAAACCACAATTTTATTACTTCCTCTGCTAACCGCACTGTCCTTTATTTCCTCCTCGATTTTCCTTCACTTGCTGTGACAGATTTCTTCCTCAAATTCCACTGTGAGCTCAGATTTGTTGCATCTACTATTTTTTACCTTCTGCGGTGCGGAATTTGACTAACGAGGGTGACTCCAACCCAGGCTCCAACAGTTGCGGCTGCTGCTGCTGCCTTCTCGGCTTGCGTTTTCCAGGGGTTTTCTGTTCCTCTGCCGTTCACCGGAGGCGGGGCCCGCCCCCCCCC